>JAMLFT010002716.1:0-24334 GCA_026544285.1 Pachyrhizus erosus | reverse complement strand
GAAAATAGTTGCTAATTTCCTCAATAATAAAGCCCAAAAGACACAAATAAATATATTAAAAATTGACATTTATCAGAACCCCTCTTACCCATTTACTCTTACCCATTTACTAAATTGTTCTTAATGAGTTAACTTGTAAATTTCTTTCATTTAAGTTTTGTTAATCAGAGTTGATTGATCTTTAACTTAGGTTGACCAAAACTAAATCATGTCTTAATCAATCTTTTCTTAGTTTAATCTTTTAATTTATCATGTTTCTATATTTCTTAAATAATTATTTCATGCTTAGTGATTCAATATACTATTTATTGAGCTACTACAACATATATTATTATTATTATTATTATTATTATTATTATTATCTCTATTATTATAGCAATTGAAACCTATGGACAAAAAATGTAGTATCCATTCTCAAAAGAAAATAGAAAGTAGGATCCATAGCCTAAAATGAAGTTTTGACAATTGAAATTCAAAGTGTAACATGGATAAAAAACTGTAAGACTTATTTTAAAAAAAATAAAAAGTAGGATCCATAACCCAAAGTGAAATAGGGACTAAAAATGTAGGACCTGTTCTAAAAAAAATGATAGGACCAAAATCTAAAAATGTGCTAGTGGCACAATAAATGACTATACCTTGTAAGAACTATATCAAGTCAACTAGTTTAAATTTGAATCCAAAGATTAAAACTTTAAAGGTATAATCATCAAATAAGAAAATGACCTTAAGCAAGATGCATATACATAACAATGAACTCAAGGTCTACTTAAGCACAAAAGGTTGACCTAATGTAAAGTCAAACTACACAAAGCTCGACTCGTACAAAGTGAGTCAATACTTAACTCGATTCATGATGGATGTAAGTTAGATCCAATAATTGAATATCTAACCCAGAGTCCAAACTTAGCTTGTGATGAATATGAAGTCAACTTAAGAGATGTCAATTTAATGCAAAATAACTCACTTAAAACTTTGTCTGTGATAAACCTAAGATTAACCTAATAGAATTTAAAACAACTTATGATATACTTAAAATTAACTTAAGAGATCATGACAATCCAAATTAATTTTAAAGTTTATTATTTATATACTTAATTTATCATAATTTTTAATTATTAATTTTTAACTAATAATTATAAATATATGATATCCTCTAAATATATTCATTTGACTAAAATATTTTATCTTTTAAGAGTATTTTTATTAGGAATGTTAAAATTGTTATTTTTTTTAATGAATATTGATCCTTAACCAAAAGCAATGGTAGAAAAAAGATGTTAAGAACCATCAATTGCTTATCTAAGTATCAATATTTATCACTTTTGAGGACTAAAGAAGTAAAAATAAAAAATTATATAATAAAAAATAATTATTGAAAGATTAATATTAATGAGATATAGAAATGTGAAGTTATTTATAAGACTTGTTTAATAAAAATTTAGAGTTGTTAAGTTTTATTTTCAAGAGGTGAATTAGTTACTTAAATTATAAAAAAATAGTAATGTATAATAATAAATTATATTTAAAATTCAAAAGTTAAAAAAAAAAAGAGTTATGACTTAATGTATACATAATAAAGTAAAAAAAAAAAATGCATACTTAATGAAAAGAAGATACTCCTAAGTCGTAACGCATTCAATCCAACTCATTTCTTATCTCCTTTCCTCTTCGGTAGAATTTTCAATAAACAATATAAAAAAAAATGAATGAACTTGGTCCAAGAGTCATTTTAGTGGTGGCCTTTTCTTTATTTTTATCGTTCGAATATTACTTTCCAAAAAATATAAAAAAACAAAACAAAAAAAAAAAATCCTCCTTCCACACATAGGCGTCCACGTATCCAAAGTTTATTATCTTATCCGCGAGATAAGAGGCCACGGTGATCCCCTCAATCCTTCGTATCACAATCACAGCCTCTTGTTGACACCAACACAAAAGAAAAGAAAAGAAGAATTCGTTTCAATTTCACAAGCACACAGCACACTCATTCTAAGAAATGGCGTCCTTGCAGCACCCCACAGCTTCCCTCCAATCCAAACACGTCCTAATCCCCCGAAAGAGCCTCACTCAGAAACCCATCCTCAACTTCTCCCTCCCGGGCACCACCTTCACTCCCCTAAAGCTCAACTTCGGCGTGGCAGCCGGCGCCGCCGTCACCCGCCGCTCCAACGGCGCCTCCGGAGCGAGAATGTCGGCGACCGCAGCCGCCAGCTACGCCTCTGCCCTGGCTGACGTGGCGAGTGCCAACAACACGCTGGACGCGACGACCGCCGACATTGAGAAAATCGACGAGATATTCTCGGACCCTCAGGTGTCGGACTTTTTCGCGGATCCCACCTTAGACGTGGATAGGAAGCGGAAGCTGGTGGACGAGATTGCCGAATCCTCAGGGTTCCAACCTCACACGAGAAACTTCCTCTACATCCTGGTGGACGCGCAGAGGATCGATCTCATCAACGAGATTGCCAAGGAGTTCGAGCTGGTCTATAACTCCTTGACCGACACGGAGCTTGCGGTCGTGACTTCCGTGGTGAAGTTGGAGTCGCAGCACTTGGCGCAAATCGCGAAGCAGGTTCAGAAGCTCACTGGGGCCAAAAACGTGAGGATTAAGACCCTCCTTGACCCCACTTTGGTGGCGGGTTTCACTGTCAGGTACGGGAATTCCGGTTCCAAATTGATTGACATGAGCGTTAGGAAGCAGCTCGAGGATATTGCTGCTCAGCTTGAGTTGGGTGATATCTCACTCGCCGTATGACCCTTCCCTCCCCTGCGTTGCGTCCTTTATGTTTGTTTCTATTCGATTTCCTTTACTATTATTTTTGGGGCTAAGTATAATATGTATCAATTCTCATACTCTCCACAACCTTATAATGTATGAGTCTCGATGTCATTCTACATAATGGGTCTTACTAGTACAACATTTGTGGGGTACATAATAATTAACTTTTATTTAACTAAGTTACTTGGCTTCGGACCGATTACACTACTACTAATCGTAACATTCTCACCACTAACGCCATCTTTGGTGGTTTAGAGTAAAGTTCGTGAGAAATAGTTTCTACATTCTTTTGTTATTTTGACGTGAATTTTATGTGGGAACTCGAGTTATTGATGGGAATCTAAACACTCTATTGGACCTGATCAACCAAAGCCATTGAACATGAGTTTTATTCTCGCAAAGGGTTAGAAGCTGTAATTGAGAATACAAATGCTATAACTGATTTACATTCTTTGACCAGAGGGCTGAAAGGTTAGAAGCTTGTTGGTGGGAGAGCATGCTTTATCCATTATTTTAGAAGCTTCCTAGCATGTACTAACCAGACTCATTATATAAACCCTAAACTGATTAATGCCGTATTTGACAATATAAATAATTAACTCTTACTTATCGCAATCTCTTTCTTAATTTTCCTTTTTTTTTAATACATGTGCATATTAAAAATATCTTCCTTTAAAATCAAGACAGACAACCTAAATTTGACATTAAAAAACATATTTTTAATTTGCCAGTTGTTAAGTACAAATGGCACGAGGCACCGAACTACACGGTAAATCATTGCAGTTCTTAAGCCAAGTAATTTGTATTGTTTTAGCTCTTAGTTTTAAATTTTAGTAAATTGATGTCGAAAGAATTCGTAAGCACATAAGCTAAAAATTATTTATATATTCACTTTCAAAGTTTTGAAAAACATTTACAGTTGAATAAAACCTTTATTGCAAAGGTAAGAAAAAAAAAAGGATAGACACCACTCCAAGTACTCGGTGGGTAAACGTGTCATCAAATAAATCTCACTTACTGTGCTATGTTAATTGCAATGGGACTCGTGACATGGTGCTTGTGATCAGTCCACGTTAACCACCCAAATATGTAATCATTGTTGATTTTGGTATACGTCTTCACGGCCAATGTAACTCTGAACTCCTTTTTTTCACCCTTTTTCTTGAACCTCAGTTTCGTAGGCTCAACCGAAACTAGAATTTGTGGTGGTGCGGTGATGCGCACTCTATACGTGCTTGGGGACCCAACATTAGTAACAGTTCGAGTAACATTCAGAGAGTGTCCAGGGTCTATCTGAGGAATTGTAATCGATGGATAATTGAAATCTGCTAAACTGAACGACTTTGGACAAGTGTAAGGCTTGCCGTAGAACAACTTAAGCTGGGAACCGTCGTAACCACGACCACACAAAAAGTTCAAATATTCAGTAATATTAAGGTCATATACAAGTCCAGGGTCCGCAGCACGATTAGGTCGAATGTGCCCTGCTCCAAAATCAAATGGAGTTGCCTCGTTCAATGATGATGAATTCCCGATAGGCCTTCCAGAGTTATCTATTGTAGTTGCTGCACAATGCATGGAATTTTATAATTAAAATGTACAAAAAATGAAATACCAAAACCTATACAGGTGTGCAAAGTGTAAATCATATACTTTACCTGAGGTCATGATTGCTGACTTAATAGCAGCTGGGCTCCAATCAGGATGAAGCGCTTTTAGCAGCCCAGCAAGGCCAGCAACATGAGGACATGACATTGAAGTGCCAGACATTGTAATGTAAGGAGTTCTTCGTTTGTCAGAATCTAGTTCTGTGGGAGATATGGCTTCACTATAAGCAGCGATGATGTTGACTCCTGGTGCAGTGACATCAGGCTGAAACAGAAAACAAAAATTAAAGTTATACAATCACTTCATTTGTAAGCCCTAAAGGGTGAAGGGTGAGGTTATCATTCAAAGCAAACAATTGAACCTTGAGGATTGCTGGCTGAAGGGGATTCGGGCCCCTTGATGAAAATGAAGCTACAAATGGAGCTGATTTTACACCCAATTCTGTTTTCACTCTAGAAACGTAAGCCACAGGAAACCTGATAATATGAAATATTAAGCAAAGACCCAACCAGGAAATCAAAACTAGGAAAAACCTTAACAAGTCCGAAGCATGAGGAAGTAAGTTACTGGAAGCTGCTGATGTAATTATAAATGTAATTGCCATCCGCAAAGCCAACATTTGAAGCAGGAAGTACATGAGGGTCGGCTAGAATTTCATTCCCTGAGTCGTCATTGATCAAAATCAATCCAACAGCGCCTACCCTAGCAGCTACCACACCCTTGTCAGATCCACCACCAAAACAAACCAATATTTTTCCCTTTGCCTTCTCAAGATCAAGACTTCCGTCCTCGCATATAAGGCTGCGAGAATGGACTAATTACAAGAGAACATCCCCAATATCAAGTTAATTTAGAAGGTCAAGTTGGTATGAGTATTCTTACGCTTCCAGAATTGATGTATTATTAGCTTTGGCATCAACACCACTAATCAATGGGTACATCTTATTAGATGGTAAGCCATATTCCGAAAGACTAGATCCCTAACAATAACAGAACGAACAGGTGGGTACGTTAGTGCCACATTTCACACGACCCTCTTCAGGATCCTGATAAAGATTTCTGCTTGTAGTTGATCTTAGAAATGTTGACTTGAAAACAGAGAAAAAAAACTGAAGTGACATGAGTTTTCATATAACAAGAAAGACAAGGTTGTATAAACAATATACCTTGAGGATTTTCTTGTCACCAAGTGTAACATAACTAGCAAAGTCTCTATCAATTGTGCTAGCAGCAACTGTGAGCATCCATGGTGCAATGTTGGATACAGTTCGAGGAGACGGTCCTGAATTTCCTCCAGAAGCCACAACTATTATGTTGTGGGCAACTGCATGGAAGGATCCTATTGCAACAGAGTCTTGGGAATACTCCATGGGTAAAGCTGAACCCAAAGACACCGAAACCACATCAACCCCGTCACTTATGGCAGCCTCAAAAGCAGCCAAAATGTCTGCATCAAAACATCCACCACGGAGCAACCTAGTATCTGGCCAACACACCTTATAGGCTGCAACGCGAGCTTTTGGTGATCCACCGCTTGCAGTTCCATTGCCAAAGCCTAATGCACTAGCTCCAGGAACGAAGTTACCGCCTGCTGTTGATAAAGTATGTGAACCATGACCTTCATAGTCACGTGCACCAAGATCCGAGGCATTCAGTTTTTCACCAATAGATGCCTCATAACCTTTGTAAAAATATCTTGCTCCAATAAGCTTCCTACGTATGTATATCAAAAAAGTCAAATTAATTCCAATATCAAAGACAATTAAAACTTAATGAATTTTCTCACGCATAAAAGTTAATTCCAATGCCCACCCAAACATCTATTTATAACTGAAGCTAATACTAACAGAATTAATATTAACAGGTAAAGAATGATTACTACCAAAAGGAATTTTCATATATTAGTACGTATGTCCGTCAGACTAAATAGTACCATATTTTTTTCTGTATAGATGGGATAGTTTGGAGAAACTAGCGAGAGGATAAAAAGAATGAACCTGTTGCAGTGAAATTTATCTTCTGTTTGACAGATGCCACGCCACCGTTTTGGGATGGGTCCCATCCCTTCATCGCTAAAGCTCTTGGATTCAGGCCAAACACCTATTCCACACAAGTCACAGCAGCATCAATAAAATGAGGGTTGACACTGGGCATGAAAATTAATTCAAATAAGCTAGCACTAGATGGAAGAACATTCAGAGCCTCATTAAATATATCACATTGAGTACTAAGAGAAAAAAAAATTATTTAGTTTAAGATTCATTTTATTATATAAAAGGTGTGATCGATCAGAAGACAAAAACTGTAATCAGGCAGAGGGAAATAAATATTGCGTAATCAAAAGGAAAAATACATGGTTAGGGTTGATGACTTGACATGCTTCAATAGCTACATTCCTGGACAATTGTTACAATATGTTACTATTGCTGTAATATCTTCTTACCTTTGATTATTAAGCGGTCCAAAAAGAATAAGCTTGTGTATGGGAACAAGAATTTACGTACACGTGATAAGTTTCCAACTAAATTTGATTTTTGTATAACAAACTACTATTAAGCAAGCAAATGTTTGTCACCATTTATTTAAAAACATATCAAACTCGTTATATTTTGTATGTGTGAATTTTTTTTCCCGGTGATATAAATTCAGTATTTTGATTTTTCAAACTACCACCATTCAAGCAAATTTTGTCAAAGGTTTCTTTTGGTGCAGAACAACTGTTGTGTTGACTGTTTTGATTCGGTCACTTGTTAATATCTTATATGACAAACAAACCCACTCTAGTATTGGTTTGTATCAAAATTTGATACTCGGATGTGCAAAGTTTTGTTCAATTCGGGATTAACCAAATTAGCACAGATGACAAACTCAATTCAAAATTTTCGGATTAAAGCATGTTGTATAGTTTGGTCATGAAACAAATCCAAATCATTCGAGTAAATTTTTAGTAAATATAATGTTTATAGTCATAGTTAATGGAAAGCGGAAGGATAATATTAAAATAAATTTCAACAGGCTTTATTATTATCTTATATCCGAAATGTTAGATCAATTGTACCTATAATCACTTTATGCAAAATTTTCTCCAAACATGGTCTTAACCTCTGTTACCGCGGTTTCAATATATAATAAATAAATACCTAATTCAATAAAATAATAAAAATAATTAAATTAATTTATTTTAATTAATATTAATATAAATTAAAAAAAAATCTAAAATATCTATAAAATCAATTAATATAAGTAATATTAAATATAACAACACTGTTCCTAATTAAAAAATAATTCGTTCAATTTATAAGTACAAGTTATATTATTAATAATTTAATAAATACATATATTTTTATAAAAAAAAATGAAGTGATATCATATTGATTGAGTTTATAATAAATTAAAGATATATATAAAAAAATTAACAATATATAAATTTTTAAATAATCATATATTTTGTACGATTAAAAAAAATACTACATTGATTTCTTATATAAAACCAAAAGTCATGTTAAACAATAGAAATACTTGTATAAAACAATAAGATATCAAATGGTTCAAATAAGATCTTACAGGCAGGTCCATGCAACGTGAAAAAGAAATTCTTCGTTCTCTACTACCTGTGTCTAGATTTCCAATGATGATATCTTCACCCATAGTCTTCCGCCAGACTGAGTCCTGTGGAAATGCACCATTTCTCTCTAACCCAAGGAAATTCCATGAGTGTGTTGTGTGCAATTTCCGTTCTTTGTTTAAAATAACTGATATTACATTCGGATGCTCTACATGCACCAACCAAAACAAACAACAGTTAGAAAATTAAAGTAACTATTTGTCAAATTATTCATAGTATACATTATCCATAGTATACATGCACAAAGTTGAATTACGTACTTGCAATCTTGGCTGCTTCGTCTTCATCAAGTACTGCAGCAAAGCCATTAATATATCTATTATAAGAATAAAATATTGCTTCTTTGGCCTTTTCGGTGCTGCGTAAGAAAAAGAAAAAAAAAAAAAAGAACATCTAATCAGTTTATATATATTGGTTTTGCCACAGGAAAATTTCATGGATTTGGGGTTAAATTCCATACCTTCCAACGTAAGATCCAAGTAAATCAACGTGAGAGTTCGTGACAGATTTAACATCAGCGGAGGAAGGATTTGGACCAAAAGAATGTGATCCTAAATATATAATATAGGACTAACAAAACAAAACATAGATGATTAATAACGTTCAAGTATGAAAATTATAAAACTTCAACGAACACTGACAAGTAACACCTTTAAAATATAATAAGCTAGCTACCGTCACAACACTAACAGCAATTTTCAATATTAGAAATTAGAAAATTAGTGAGTAATTAATATAACTGGGGTTTGAGACAGAGTTTGCCTGTTTGATTGCTTGAGTAGGTTCTGGCAACAGAACGCAAAGAATAAGTGACAAAAATACACGAGAAATGGATGGTGACATTGTTTCTCTTGTGAATGTGTTTGTTTTGTAAAATAAGTTTCAGAGACGTGCAAGATGTTTATAATTTTCCTTGCTTATATATGGTTACGAGAAAAAAAAATGGTTAAAATGTTTTTTATTATGTTTTCGTTTTTTTATGTTTTAAAGTTTTTAATTTCATTATTTATGTTTTTTAAATAAATTTGTTTTAGTCATTTTTATTAAATTTATGATTAAAATGAGTCTCTTAAAAATAATGAAGGATGAAATAATAAATTTTAAAATATAAAATATAAAATAAAAATTTTAAAATATAAAAGATCAAAATGATATGTTAACATTTTTTTATGATTTTGACATTTCTAAAATATAATTAAAAAATCAATGGTATAAAAAATATTATTATATTTTGTAACATTTTAATATCCATTATTTTTTATATTTAATTTAATTTATCTTACATTAAAATGAACTTTTCAAACACATATAATATGTTTGTAATCAAATTTATGTAAGGATAAAATTATTTATAACTTGAAGTTTATACATTTCAATTGATAAAATTAATTGATTAATTAATTATTAAAAAATAAACACTAAACTCATACATCTAAAATAAAATATTATATTAAAAAAATATGATCAGAATGAGAGATCTTATTAAAGGTGACTAAATAGATATTTTAATAAAAATTAGTTATTAACATAATTAGTGGATATTTCACACCAATACATATTAACAAAAATAGGTATTTTTAAAAAAATTAATAAAAATATGACAATAATTTTTATATTGTTCATATTTTTAACTATGTTTTTAAAATAAAAAAATTGTTAAAAAAAACTAAAATATTATTTTGATCTTTTAAATTTTTATATTTTTTTATTTTTATCTTTTATATTTTAAAAAATTATTTTAATATTATATTTGACGAAAAAATTAAAATGATTTTTAATCATAAAGGATAAATTAAAATTTTAGAATATAAAAAATCAAAATATAAAATATAAAAATTATAATAAATAAAAAAATATTTTCAGACAAAGTATATCAAATTTTTTGCATGATTATGCATTTAAAATGGACTCAACTATGATCGAAAATTATTCAATGCTTCCTAAGACACTGGTTCTGTTAAATAAAGAAATTGAATAATAGTAACTTCTTTTATAGTAAAAAATCATGTAAAACATGAACATCATTCTATATCTACACACAATAATAACAATAGAAAAAAAGAGAATGAATTATGAATTACTCCAAAAACATGTCTACATGAATTGAAATTAAGTTTTATTTTATGTAATGTTTTACACAGATAGGAAATCAAGACAAAATATATACGGACACTAATTTATTGCTTATTAATATTTATATCTATACCCATTTTTATCCTTATCTTTATTTAATGATAATAAAAATAATTACGTTCCTATATTTTATACTAATTATAATTAATATTTTTTTATAGTAAATCCTAAATATTTTAAAAATATTTCACTTATATCTCTTAATATTTAAAAAATATTACAATAATACTTTTTAAATACACTAACACTTTTTATAAAAGACATTAATAAAATAATTAAAAAAAATAAAGAGTGTTTCCCCAATTTAAAAAAATTTAATATAATTTACTTTAATAATAATAATAATTTTTTAAGCAAATAATAATTCCTCTATCCTTTATATATAAAAATATAAAATTATTTGTTTTTTCATGCCCACATTTCTACTCTCTTTTGGGCCTGAGCATCCCAAACCAGCCCGTTCAGAACCCGCCCGAAGGCCCTTTTGTTGCTACGGACGAGTTTAATCGGGCGACTGATTTTCGATATTTTCCCTCTCACATGTTCTGTCTCCCTTTCTCATCTTCCATCATATTCAATATTTGCATTTCTTCACCATGTTCTGACCATATATTCTTTGAATGGTCTTCTTCTTTAGCATGATTGAGGCACGAAAGATTGTGGTCTCTCTAAACCTTAGAGCAAAGTTGAAGTTATGCTACTGTAAGTGCTCTGTTTTTATCATATGCTCTAGTCTTTAGTTAAATCTTGTCATTTTGTTATCAATTTTTCTACCCGGTTGACTTAGTTTATTGAAATTTTAAGAAACACATTTTTTGTTTGGTTAAGAAATGCATATTTTTGCTTTATTCCAAGTGGACCATTGCAACGAGTTTAGAATGACATTTTGATATGCCTGTTTATTGATTTAGTGCAGTTCAGAAGCCAACACTTATCATACTTATGATGTTTCTCTTTTCTTTTTGCAAGAAATGCATATAAAAATTCATAATTTGATCTAAAAGATATGCAGATATAACGTAACGGTTAAATGTTTTTCTACCAAAACATTTTGATATGTTCAATAACTCATCCTTGACAATTTGATTCTTGACTTAGTATTTGCAGAATTGCAGAATTGTTGCAACTAATTCTTTTAAAGTAGATTGCAAAGAAAATTTGATCTGCATAAACACTTGGTGTGTCTGTGGTTTGCAAAACACTTTTTAAGTCTTGATTTTAATATGTACTCGTCTTTATGTTGCCATTGATTTTATTTACTTTCTTTCTATTTGAAGTTTAAACCTAAGAAAAAGGCTAAGCTTTACTGGAATGTGTTTTTGGGGTTTACTTGTGAGAATAATTTTCGTTGTGATTTTCAATTTTATAACAGTTGTTGAAGAAAAACATGAGTACGTCTTCATTCCATATTAAAAAGTCGTTGTTCTTGGATTAAGATCATTTAACTATATTTTTTAGATGAAAAAAATATGGGAATGGAGATGAAAAGTAATAGAAAATATATCTTTTCTTAAATTTTATTAGATAAAAGGTATTATTTAAATTTAATAAAATTTGTATATTACATAAACTTGTTCAAATTAGCACGCGTATTAGATAAAAGGTAAAAACAATGTAGTTGTTTGCTTTATAATTTCCTATTCAAATTAATAATATTCTGCATTAAACTTGTTTAAATCAGCATGCTATCTAATGTGTTTTGTTCCTTTTCATTGCAGTTTGCATCTTCTCTAATTGTGTATCATATGTGGGCAGCTGCAGCAAAAAGCATGAATATTATTGGATCAATGAACGACTGAAATTTTTAAAATTGTGCTTTAATCGTTTTTTTCTATGATCATCCAAGCCAAATTTTTCCCAATGCAAGGCAATTGTAATATTATTATTTTAAAATTTGTTCTTTCTGTTGCAATTTAAAAGTTTTAGAATTAAAATTTGAACTGGGCAATGCAAGAATAAAAGTCCTATGCTTTTAGATTAAAAATTAAGTAGGAAAAAAAACTATTAAAATTTAGTATTTTGGATCTACAAAAATTAAAATTTTAATGGGCCCAATTTGAAAATGAAGATCCAATTCAACAATTATATTGTATTTAGTTTTGAAAAATTTAGTAGTTAAAAACCAGAATTATAAATTTATTTTGAAATTTGGAGGTTAAAAAAATGTATTGGTCCAAATTTAAGTCCAAACTGAAATAACCCACTCGTTAAACCCGTGACCCGCTGAACACCCGACCCGTCCAACCTGATGAACCAGAAAATGATAAATGCGGTCTAGTTCGGATTGGACTTTTCAGGTCTATTCGGTGCTCAGGCCTACTCTCCTTCACATTCATTTTCGGTACATACTCTCATTTCATAGAGTGGAAAATTTCATAACATATCATCTTATATTTTAATATTGATTAAACTATTTAACAAATTGTAACGAAATCTTAAAAATAATTTCTAAATATATATTATTTTTAAAATTTAAATGTGTTACTAATGTACATATAATATATTATTTTTTATATTTTTAATATCAATTTCACGATTTAATAAACTGTAATGGAATATCAAAAATTAATTTTAAATATTTTTTTTTTAAATCAAATTTAGACATGTTCTTAACATATATTAAATATAGCATTTTATGTTTTTGAGATCAACTGAATGATTTATCTTTAGCTTCTTATTTTTTTAATCTATCATTTTTAATATCTTTAAACATTAGTTATAAAGTCAATATTATGTAAAAGAGATTATTAATAATTAATTAATTTTTTAGTCCCTCATTTTATGAGTTTTTATTTTTAATTCTTCAAAAATTTTTTACCAACCTTTATTTTTTATAAATTTTTTGTTTTATTTTTAATTTATTGATGTTAACTTGAATTGTTAAACGTTGATGTGACATTATCATGTGAATAACTATTATTGACATGATATTATGTGATAATTTTTTTAAACTGTAAAAATAATAATTGATTAACCATTAAATTTAACTATCCAAATTAATAAAAGGGACTAAAAACGAAAAAGAACTTTTTTAAAGGATTAAAATCCATCAAACTAAATTTTTAAGGAACTAAAACCTATCAAACTCTTTTTTGAATGAGTAAAAATTAAAATTAAAATAAAATTTCTTGAAAATTTTAAAACTAATAGAAAAATTAAAAGATTGTCACATGAATGGCTCGTCACCCAGAGATATTCATGTGGCATGTCACATTGCATGTTTATGTGAATGTCACATTATTATTTAATAGTTCAAGTTAATGACAATAACTAAAGGGAAATGAAAAATTTAGGAAAACTAAGATTGACTAGTCAAAAAAAAATTTGAAAGACTAAAAATGAAAACTTATATAAAATGAGAGATTAAAAAGTTAATTAATCTAATTATTTATCATAAATCTAAAATATAATTTATATGTTAAAAATATTTATTTATTACAAATTTTGATTATAAAATAATTTATATATAATAAATATTTATTTATTACAAATTATAAATTCTAGTTGTATAAAATAAATATTGATTTTATGTAATGCACATGTTAAAATACTAATATATATACAAACGTGTAAAAATATTTACTTTCCCATGCTATCACTCTTTTTATTCCTATTTATATTTACTTTCATTTGAATACTCTTTTTTCATAAAGTAGTGAACTTTACTCTCCTAACATACATTTGATATATTATTTTATGTTTTTAATATCAATTAAAAGGTTTAACAAATTATAATTAATTATTATAAATTAATTTCAAATATATATTTTATCTCAAAAATTTAAATATGCTCAAACATACATTTGATGTATTATCTTATATTTTTAATATCAACTAAATCACTTAACATCTTATTTCTTTTAGTATATCATTTTTAATATAGTGTCACTTAATAAATATCAACATGTTATTGGTTTGGATTCAAATTTAATATTGGTATTTAAAAAAGGTTATTTTTTTAAAATTTAGTTTCATCCAAACCAATAACATGTTAATATTTAATATAATGACTTAATTATATTTTAATTTTTTATAATTTATCAAATAAGTAATTTTAATTGGTATTTATATACTAACTTGACATTTGAAAAGGGAGTTTACAAATTAAGAAAGTTTTTCTATTAAATAAAGAAATAGAATGAATAATAGTGATTTTTATGGTAAAAAATAACGTAAAATATGAATATTATTGTATATTTAGATAATAATAATAATAATAATAATAATAATAATAATAATAATAATAATAATAATAATAATAATAATAATAGAAAAAAATACATCGTGAATTTCTTCAAAAACTCGTCTATATAAATTGAATTTAAGTTTTATTACTATATCTGAGAAATAATTTATGGTTTGCCAATATTTATATCCATCAATAATATACAAATATAACTCCAAAAATACATCTTTATACATTGAAAATAAGTTTTATACATGTAATGCTTTTCAAAGGTAAGAAATCATGGCAAAATACCATCAATAATTTAATGTCTATATTTTTATCTACATCCATGTTCATCTTTATTTAGTATGTTGGGTTAACTCTACTTATTCATATTTATCATTATTTAATATATTAATTTAAGTATGTTTTTGGTATTTATAATTTATTAAATAAATATTTTTAATTGGTACTAACATGGTAATTAATTTGACATTAAAAATTGGGGTTTAAAAAAGGAAAAAAGAGTTCAAGTTAATGTCTGAAATCCCTTCATCTTGCCTTAACTCCATGATAAGGTTTTATATGTTAGATTAATTTAAGTATTAAAGAAAAGTACATGATAGGCCATATAATAAGGTGGTCCACTTTACAATTAAAAATATTAATATATTGTTTATAATTTTCAAAAGTTCAATAAAAAATTATGATAATTAAAAATTATCAATATATTTAAAATTATAATAATTAATTTTAATATAGTAACAATTCAATAAAATTAATTATTATAAAATTTAAAACACTAATGATATTGGTGTAAAATTGATAAAAAAAAATTATTTAGACAACATCACAAACATAAAAGATCACAATGAAAATTTTAAAATAAAAAAATAAAAAATATAATAAAAAAAATAATATTTTAGTCTAAAAAAAATATCTGTAAGCAGTGATTATTTTTATTCAATAAGTATATATACGTTTAAAAAAAAAAATCAGGCGTGGGTATTAGCTTTTTTTTGTTGAGATTAGATTATCGAAGTTTCAATATAATCTTAATTATAACTTAATTACTTTGTATTAATTTTCTTATATAATTGTATTATTTTTTCTTTTAATATTTTAATGGTTAAAATAAGATAATATTATTGATGTAATAATTTTTTTATTTTACTAAAAACTTAAAATTAAAATAACCTTTTTATTAACATCTTAAAATTTTATTTTCATTTAAGATTTTAATTAAAATTACAATAACCATTTTAGTAATATCTTGAAAAATAATAATATCCTTAAAAATTTTAATTCTATCCTAGTAATCATAAGTAACTACAAACTCACTCACAATAGAAGTAGAGAGTTATGTTATTAATTTGTTGCTAACACATTTTGAGCTAATTATAGAAAACATTGAAGCAATAATAATTTGATTTACAAGGTGTTATTTATTTATTTCATACTATACTTTTATTTCTCTCAAATATAGTCATTTATTTTATTTTATATTTTTGACTTGGTAAATTTTTGAAATATCTTTTTTAATTAGTAAATTTGATTATCCAATCCAATTAAAGTCAAATTAGGTTGAGTTGAGTTGTTATAAAAATATAATTGTTATGTATACCTCTTAATTTTATTAATATATCTTCTTTTTATTTTACTTTTCAAAAAGCACTTTTTTCATAATGTGTTAATTTTTTAACACTCTCAAAAAACATTTTTTAAAAGTGATAAAAAATTAATGTTATGAAAAGTGTTCTATGGAGTTTTTAAAAATTTAGCACATTATGAAAAGTATTTTTTTTAAATCTAATTTTTTGAAAAAAATAAGGCATCAATTAATTTTTGCATGATTTGGGATAATCCATGATGATGATATCGTAGTTGCATAAAACTTGGGCACTTGGCTGCACTTCTTCTCGTCATGAAAATTTTACTTCTCGACTAAAGGAGCAATTTTATCCACAAATAAGGCATGATTTTGGATATTATTTCACTTGGAAGATTTTTCGTCATTGTGATTGGAGTATCGATGCATTTAAGGAACTCATATGTCTATAGTTTCCAAAATCTCGTAATTTTAATTTTTTTATTAGAATTTTTATTAAAGAAATAGAAAAAGTGAGTATATCAACGCTTAAAAATGTAGAGCAACCTAAAGGCCATTGATAACCTTTTTATTTCTTTTGAAAATTGACTTTTAAAAAACATTTTCTGGAATGTCTTAAATTTTTAAAACTTTTGGGAGCTACATTTTAAAATGTTAAAATTTTAATACTTCTGAAAAGTACTTTTTTAAATGTATTAAAATTTTAACACATTTTGAAAAGTAGTTTATGGTAAAAGGATATTTTTGAAAGAAAAATATAAAAATAATGTATATTAATAAAAGTAAGAAGTGTAAATAACAATTGTCCAAAAAAAGGTGAACCAACTCAATCCAACCCAATTATGTCTAATTGGATTAAGTCATACATTAAACTAAACTCAACTTAGGTCATGTACATTCCTATATAAAATGAAAATCCAATAGTTAAATATAATAAGAATACATTGTCATGAGGTATATTGAATCAACACACAATTATTAGAATTAAGGATGATAACAAGTAATTGACTTTACGAGCACTTACAAAAAATACTCATGATGAATAATAGTATAGGTATGAGTAATTGTCTATAAGATTTGATGGAGATGAGAATAAGGAACATGGATATCATAGTACTTAGTATGTCTCATACAGTATATTTATGTGTGTGCTTGTCCAAATACATGTACAAGTGTATATCCATGCATGCACATGTGTACACAGGGTCAGCCTTGGGCTTAAGGTCAAAAGGGAGCTAAAATATCATTAGTCTAAGTGGAACTAGACTTGAATCTTTTGAGTAAAGTATTGGTTCGAACCTTTTGTATAAAAAATACGTTATTAGAAGAAGAGACCTAACAATAGGGAATTAATTAGGTTTCCTAATAGAGGTTAGCCATCAATAAAATCAATAGATACTTTATATCAATATCATGGTTACCCAAATCTTTTATGTTATTTTCAAAAATTGATTAAAATTATTATCTCATTTTATCCAAATTAAAATATATTGTGTAATCAAAAAGTACCATTCTTTTGATTGTTAGGTTTTTTTTTTCCTATTGTGTTACTTTCATAAATCCGTATTAAATAATTTTTCAAACTTACAGTGACACATTAACATGTAATGGACTTATGATAATAGACTTAAATTATAAAGGAATTGAAATTAAAAGTTAATATATTAATAAAAAAAACAAAAATCTACATAAACTTCAATATGAAATGACGATGCTTTGTCAATGATAGATGTTAGACTATAGGAGACAAATATAAAATTAAATTAAATTATAATTTTAAAATTATGATAAAATATATTTTTGATCTCTTTAAAAATTTTATTATTTTTTTTTAAATGCATCACTTTTAATTTTTAAAGTGGTTTAAATAGTACTTTATTGAGAGACAAAAATTGATTTAAATAAAGCTTGAAAGATTAAAACTAGTGATCAATTACCATAAATTTTCTCAAATTTAAAGCAACTCTAAAAATTTTCATACGGAGTAAAAAAAAATTAAATGTTACCATCCATATTGTCTTTAAGAAAGTGTTCTAGAACTTATAATAATTAATACTTTTTATATTTTTTTATAATTTTTAGTCAATAAAAATAATGTATGCACTTTATATATATATATATATATATATATATATATATATATTGCTGAATTTTACTTTATATACCAATTGACTTCTCTTAACAAAAAGTGATCAAATTATTATAAAAGATATTTATATAAATTAATAGTCAAATAACATGAAAATTTGTGACAACCCATTCATTAGCATGTCTACTGTACTAGTTGTTTAAATAAAAATGGCTTGAGGGACCGAACAACCGGGTAAAGGTTCTTCCAAAGCAGTTTTTAAGCCAAGTAACTTCTATTGTTTTAAATTTTAGTAAAATTGATGTTGAAAGAATCATAAGCAACGTCCTGAAACGTGTAAGCTAAAACACGAATTGAACATTAACGTTGATATATTCTCTTCTAATTTCCAGACATCTACAATTCAATAAAACCATTATTATTGCAAAGGTTAAAAAAGATAGACACCACTCCATGTTGTAGGTAAGTAAATGCAACATCAACAAAAATCTCACTTAATGTTGAATGTTAACTACAATAGGACTCCTGACACGGTGCTTGTGATCAGTCCACGTCAACCTCCCGAATACGGAATCATTGGTGTTCTTAGTTTGCGGCTTCAAAGTCAATGTAACTCTGAAGTCCTTCTTTTCACCCTTTTTCTTGAACCTCAGTTTCGTAGGCTCAACCGAAACTAGAACTTGTGGTGGTGCCTTAATGGACACCCTATACGTGCTTGGGAACCCAACGTTGGTAACAGTTCGTGTAACATTCAGAGCATGTCCAGGGTTAATCCGAGGAATTGTGATTGTAGGATAATTGAAATCTGCTAAACTGAACGACTTTGGACAAGTGTAAGGCTTGCCGTAGAACAACTTAAGCTTGGAACTGTTGTAGCCACGATCACACAAAAAGTTCAAATAATCGGTAGTATTTAGGTCATATACAAGTCCAGGGTCCACAGCTCTATTAGGTCGAATGTGCCCTGCACCATAGTCAAATGGAGTTGCCTCGTTCACTAATGATGAGTCCAGCATAGGTCTTCTAGAGTTATCTATTGTGGTTGCTGCAAAATGAGTTAAGTTTTATAATTAGAGTGTACCAAAAGTTGAATGCCAAATCCTATAGGTGTGTAAAGTGTAAGGCATGTACTTTACCTGAGGTCATGATTGCTGACTTAATAGCAGCTGGGCTCCAATCAGGATGAAGGGCTTTGAGCAGCCCAACAAGGCCAGCAACATGAGGACATGACATTGAAGTTCCGGACATTGTAATGTAAGGAGTTCTTTCTTTGTCAGATGCTTGATTTGTGGGAGATTTGGATTCAGTATAAGCAGCAATGATGTCAACTCCTGGTGCAGTGACATCAGGCTGAAAAACAGGAATTAGAGTTGCACAGTCACATCAGATTTAAATACTAAAGGGTGAACGGTGATCATCAAAGCAAACATTGAACCTTGAGGATTGCTGGCTCAAGGAGATTGGGCCCCCTTGATGAAAATGAAGCCATAAATGGAGCTGACTTTACACCCAATTCCGTTTTCGCTTTAGAAATGTAAGCCACAGGAGACCTAATAATAAAAAATGTTACATAAGGCTCCAACCATGAAACTAGCAAAAATTTAACAAGCCTGAAGCATGAGGAAGGAAATTACTTGGTGTGGTTGATATAATTATAAATGTACACGCCATTCACAAAGTTAACATGTGAAGCAGGAAGCGCATGGGGGTCGGATAAAATTTCACTCCCTGAGTCCTTGTCATTGGCCAAAATCATTCCAACAGCGCCTACATTAGCAGCTACCGCACCCTTCTTAGTTCTAGCATTACCACCGCGAAGACAGACCAATATTTTCCCCTTCACCTTCTCAGGATCAAGAGTTCTATTCAGGCATAAAGCGCTACAAGAATGGACTAGATTACAAGAGAAAACATCCACAAGATAAAGTTAATTTAGAAGGTCAAGTTGGTATGAGTATTCTTACGCATCCTTAGCATGCGCAGATTTAATTTTGGCATCAACAGCACTGATCAATGGGTACATCTTATGAGATGGTAAGTCATACTTTGAAAGACTAGCTCCCTAACAATAACAGAACAAACAAGAGTAGGTTAGTGCCTAGTTTCACATTACCCTCTTCAGGATCCTGATAAAAGATTTCTGCTTGTACTTGATATTGGAAATATTGGCTTGAAAACGAAAAAAAAAACTAAAGTGATATAGGTTTTCATACAACAAGAAAGACAAGGTTGTATAAGCAATATACCTTGAGGATTTTCTTGTCACCAAGTGTAACATAACTAGCGAAGTCTCTATCAATTGTGCTTGCAGCAACTGTGAGCATCCATGGTTCGTTGTTGGATACAGTTCCAGGAAGAGGTCCTGAATTTCCTCCAGAACTCACTACTATTATGCCATTAGCAACTGCATGGAAGGACCCTATGGATATAGCACTTTGAAAAAATTCTGGGGGATTATCTGAACCCAAAGACATTGAAAGCACATTAACCCCGTCACTTATGGCAGCCTCAAAAGCAGCCAAAATGTCTGCCTCAGCACAACTTGGCCAGCAGGCCTTGTAGGCTGCAACTCGAGCTTTTGGTGATCCACCGCTTGCAGTTCCATTGCCAAAGCCAAATACACTAGCTCCAGGAACAAAGTTACCACCTGCTGTTGATAAAGTATGTGAACCATGACCTTCATAGTCACGTGCACTAAGCTCCGAGGCATTCAGTTTTTTACCATCACCTGCCTCATAACCTTTGTAAAAATATCTTGCTCCAATAAGCTTCCTACATGCATATAGTTAAAACGTCAAATTAATTCAAATTTCAAGGACAGTTAAAAAATCAATGAATTTTCTCATGATGCAAGTTAATTCCAATGCACACCAAAACATCTGTTTATAACTGAAGCTAATACTAACACAACTAATATTAACACTTAAAGAATGATTACCTACCAAAAGGAATTTTCATATTAGTACGTATGTTCATCTGACATAGTGCCGTATTTTTGGTGTATGAGATGGGATAATTTGGAGAAATTCGCAAGAGTGTAAGTATAAAAATAATGAACCTGTTGCAGTGAAATTTATTTTCTGGTTGACAGACTCCACGCCACCGTTCTGGGATCGGTCCCATCCCTTCATCACTAAAACTCTTGGACTCAGGCCAAACACCTGCCACAACTCACAGCATGAATAAAAAGAGGTTTGACACAAGGCATGAAAATTGATTAAAAAAGCTAAATGTGTAATATTAAGTACTAATAGCAGAAGAATAATTTTAATTTAATGGTCAATTTATTAGATAAAAGGTGTGATCGATCAGAAGAAAAAAAATGTAATCAAAGGAAAATAAAATATTTCGTAAAGAAAAGGATAAATAAATTATTGTTACATTATACTATTACTATATTAAGTGGTCCAAAAAGAATAGGCCAGAGTGTGGAAACTAGAATTTAGGTAGACATTATAGTTTCCTACTAAATTTGATTTTTGTTTAAGAAACTATTAAGCAACCAAATGTTGTCACGATTTTATTTTAAAAAAATATCAAACTCCTTCTTTCCTTTTTGTAATATTTTTTCTGTGATAACAAACTCAGTATTTTTGACATACCAAACTGTCACCGTTCAAGCAAATTTTAACCAAATTTTGTCAAGCAAAGCCCTTTTTGTAATTGGTTTGGATCAAAGTCTGATGCCCGAATTTGTTAAGGTTAGATCAATTCAGGGTGAAGCAAATTAACTCAACTGACAAATTCAATTCAAATTTTGCAGATTAAAGCATGTTGTTGAGTTTGGTCATGAAACAAATCAAAATCAATCGACTATTTTTTTTTTCAGTAAATATAATGTTTATAGGCATAATTAATCGAAAGCTGAAGGATAATATTAAAATAAATTTCAACAAATTAAGGCTTCATTGTTATCATATATCACAAGTGTTTGATTAATTTTACACATAAACACTACACAAAATTTTCTCAAATCATGATGGTCTTGTCTTAACCTGTATCAAAAATTCAGCAAAAAAGAAAGAAAAAACCTGTATTAAATAATAAAAATACTTGTGTAAAACAATAACATATCAAAATTTTCAAATAAAATCCTAAACCCTAAACCCTATATCAATGTTATAAGGCAGGTCAAATGCAACGGCAAAAAGAAATTCTTTATTCTTCAATACCTGTGTCTATATTTCCAATAATGATATCTTCCCCCTCAGTCTTTCGCCATACTGAAGCATGTGGAAATGCACCATTTCTCTCTAACCCAAGGAAACTCCATGAGTGTGTTGTGTGCAATTTCCGTTCTTTGTTTAAGAAAATTGATATTACATTCGGATGACCTACATGCATCGATAAAAAAACAGCACTTAGAAAATTAAAGTAACCATTTGTCAAATAATCCGTAGTATATACATTATGCGTAGGATAAATGCATGAAAGTTGAGTTACATACTTGCTACATTCGCTGCTTCATCTTCATCAAGTACTGCAGCAAAGCCATTAATATATTTATTATAAGAATAGAAGATTGCTTCTTTGGCCTTATCGGTGCTGCAAAAAAAAAAAAAAAAAAGGAAAAAAAGTCAGTTTACATTGATTTTGCCACCGGAGAATTTCGTGGAAATGGAATTAAATTATATACCTTCCAACATAAGATCCAAGTAAATCATAGTGAGAGTTAGTGACAGATTCAACATCAACGGAGGAAGGATTTGGACCAAAAGAATGTGATCCTAAGTACACAATATAGGACTGACAAAACAAACATGAAGGGTTAATAGCATTCAAATACGAAAATTATTCTAAAACCTCAACGAATACTGTGGTGAGCAACACCTTTAAAAATATAATAAGCTATGCAACGTCACAAGAAACTCATAGCCATTCTCAATATTCAAAATTGGAAAAATATTGAATAATATAAGTGAAGTTTGAGGCAGAGCTTGCCTGTTTGATTGCTTGGATAGGATCTTGCAACAGAACAGAAAGAATAAGTGACAATAACACATGAGAAATGGATGGTGACATTGTTTCTCTAGTGAATGTGTTTGTTTGGCACAGTAAATCCCAGAGACGTGCACGGTGTCTATGTTTTCCCCTACTTATATGACTATTTTGTGACAACTTCTGAAAATGTATCATAAATCATTTAATGTATTCCACATGGAGCCAATTATGGTAAAAATAATCATTTAATGCTTTCTAAGTCAAGGATTCTGTTAAGTAAAAAAAAACAATGAATAATCAATTTTGTTATGGTAAGAAATCTTGTCAAATTATGAACATTATTCTCTAACAAATATAATAATAATTTTTTTTACTCCTATAATAATAATAATATAAACAGAATGAATTGGGAATTACTCCAAAATACGTCTTCATAAATTGAAATTAAGTTTTATTAATGTAATGTTTATATTATTTACCTATGTTCTACGTCCGTGTTTATCTTTATCCTTATTAATATATTTGATTTTTTTATTTTCAGCAGTAAGAGTTTTTTAATAGGAGACTACAAATTTTTTCTGTGAGAAATAATTTTATTTGAGCCAGTAAAACCATTAAGTTTGACAAAGCGCTTTCTCTGGCAAATCTTTGTTTAAATTACATTGATTGCGTAATTATGTGTTTTTTTTGTAAAATGTGTCTAATAATTTTTTTTATTAAAATAAACTAACATTTATTATACATTAATTAAAAGAAGTTAATATTCTTTTACATTGATTGGTTATTCAAATAAATAAAATGTTTATTTTTTCAGTTTCTTAAATAAATAGTCAAAATTTGCAATTAACATATAATAGAATATTTAAAAAAATTACTATTAAAAGCATCTTTTACCATTTCAAATCTAAATATTAAGATTTCCACATCTAAATATTTCAACGATTTATAATTTTTATTTAATTTTTTATACTTTTCATGTATTTATAAGTACTCATCCAATACACATTGTAGTGAAAATCTATTACTTAATTTAAATGTATAGAGATATTAAATATTATTGTATTATTAATTTTAATATCAATATTTATGTTGAATTCAATTTTAGCTGATTATCAGCATAAATTGTTAACTATTAAAAATAATTTTAGATATAATGTTTAGAGTAAATAATTTATATGTTGGCAGTATAAATTTTTTTTATATTGTTATTTAGTTATAAATTACTATGTATAGTAAATTTGTTAAATGTTTCAATAAATACATTAAAAATTGTATTATGATAATTTTTAATTAATTAAAAATATATAATTTTATATATTGATAATACATAAAAATTAATCTCTAATTTTTTAAATAATGATGACTTTAATAATTTTATC
>JAMLFT010002715.1:0-17391 GCA_026544285.1 Pachyrhizus erosus | reverse complement strand
AAACTGATGTGCTTTGTATGAATACCTAGTAATTCCTAAAAGTTTCACAGAAAGTCTCCACTCATTGTGATCAAACAGCTCTAGTCCAACATGGCCTCCAGATTCTCTCCAACCCTTATCACCAAGAGTAATCAAGACATTGGCACCACAAGATAAGCATTCAAAATTCTTTTCTGGCCCCCTACCAACATCTGATGACTTCTTCTCACTAGCCTTTCTAATTCGTTTGTGAGGAAGCCCTTTCTGATGATGGTTTCTCTGCTTTGAACTGAATTCATACCCTGCAGAAGGCACTGAGTATGATACTTGAGTACGTGGTTTTTTAGGTCCATTGCTAAAATCATTGCAAAGAGAATCAGTCTTGCCATCAGACCACGCATGAGACTGAAATCCCAATGACGAGGAACTATTCTGGTTCCGGTACCAAGAACTTCTGCGAGCAGTTGGATTGGAGCTTGGAGTACCACCTCCATTTATATTCCAAGAGAAATCAGGAGAGTGTTCAGAATCACGTAAATCATCATCATCACCAAGTTTCTCAAATTGATCAACTGCAGGAATGTGAATACTGAGATCACCAATAAAAGAACGAGAACCATCATCAGCCTTATTCTGAAGTATTAAAGAACTTGAAGGTAAAGAACCTAACTCTTGCTCCAAATGGTGGGATTGCCACTCAGGTAAGTGACTTGTACCAAGCCTCTCAGAATCATGGGAAATGGAAGCACCAGCAGAGTTAAGACCAATGTTCTGGTAATTTTGAATGAGAATTACATCACTGCAAGTAGAGGGATGATCCGAGTCACCACAAGACCCTCCATCACCTGCAGCACCATTTGACAAAGTCTCGATATCTTTCCTCAGAATAACTTCAGAATTCTTGTTTGAGCAGTCATCTGTGCTAGTACATCCATTTGTTACCAAGACAAGGTCTTCCTGATCAAATATTGGAGTTTGATCACAAAAACTTATATGAGTTGCAGACTGCTCCATCAGCAACTTGAGATGCAAACAAAGAAAAAATGTAGGTGCTGCAGAAAAAGAAAGGGCAAATGGAGGAAGTTTCCTCTCACGAGCATCAGAATACTGATGAGTATTAACTTGAGTGGACACTTTGGAAACACCCATCATGTTAATCCCCGGCCTACTCCTCTTCCGTGTGACCTGTTGCACGATATGATTCACAACAAAACCCAACATAAGCTAACTTGCAGTATTGGAATCTTTGATAATGTTGAATTACAGTAACAAGTGTTGAACATGGCAAATAAATTTTAAAAGGGGGATAAGGCTGGGTTACCAATCAGGATATATAGGGAAAAGGGAACAAATACCTTGACTGAGGAGGATCCATTGATAGATGTTATGGAGAACCTATTTGGTCCATTTTGAAGTGCCTGGATGTTATCGTATGTGCATTCAGAAAGATGGAGCTGCTTACTGAGCAGGCAATGCCTCTTAAGCTTAGAATCTAAGCACATCCACTTTGAATTCTTCACTCCAGAGAAATTATAGAACTCAAATACAAGTGGTTTCTTAATAACATGAACACCAGAAAACTTGAATCCAATAGATGTACATGGAAATTGAAAGTCAACATACTTCCCTCGGCAAGCAGGTTCATGAAATACCCCAAGGACAAAAAAGACAAAGGCTGCAGCTGTGTTCAAGCAGCCTTCAAATAATAGAAACCTCAACCCAACCACATTATCAATAAAAAGCATCTCCAAACAAACTCTAGGCCATTTGGTCATAACTGCACCGAACCGTACCAGCAAAACAGTGTAAAGCAACCACAAACTTTCTGATTGAAAAAAGTCACTCAACACCAAACGCATTGGAAAGTTTAAGCCAAACTTGAATGATGCTGACTCCATGTCCCAAAAAATTTTTGATACTCCTGCCTTGTAAGTGAAGCACAATGGGCCACCAACCTCAATACTGACACCACTTGTATTTTTCATATTCTCAACCCCACCATACATATGGTCTATGGCAACAGAACCAGATGCACTTATAATATCACGGTTTTCTTCACAGATGTGATAGGGTATTGGAGCTGGCTTTCGAATCCGCCTTCTGAAATAGACAATAGGCTGTTTTCCATCTTTAGTGTTGGTGGCACTTTGCAATGAGGACTTCTCCCTAAAATCATCACTTAATTTATCTTGTGATACAGAATCACTAGAGAAATTATTTTTAACATCTCTCAAAGTATTCTTAGCTAAATGCCCCTTCTCTGTAACAGGTTCATCATATAAAAATGATGGTATTGTAGGAATTGTAACAGAAGTTTTCTGTTTCTTAATGCCTTGAAAAGATCTAAGCCGATGAGAAGATCGAACCAACCATGAAATTATAGGTTCTGAGTCCATGCTGCTCCCACCACAACAATCATCCTCTGTATTCTCTTTTGTTCTTTGCCTTGCTTTTCTTGACTTTCTTTTCTTTTGGTGATGAGAACTTCTATGTTTCATTAAGGCTCTTTCACCCTTTGCATTACCAGGAACTTCACTACGAAGTAACAAGAGTTTGAATCTCTCAGTATGGAGATTAACCCATTCTACATCTCGATCATCATATTTGATATGGTAAAGCTTTCTTCCTTCATCATAGTCATCCACAAGGCCATAATACCAACTCTGGTCCAAAGGCCAAAAAATTTTAATCCTCCGATTCAGTACCCAATAGGCATCCACATCACCTAAAAGAATTTCATAAAAATGGCGCCTCTTCCTGGAATTACCCTTGTTTTTATATTGTTTCCTAGGCCTCAAAACTCTGCCAGCAGTATCAGCTGATGCTGATTCTGAACCTGACTGAGACTTTAAATCGTGATTAACAATACTTTGACTAGAAGATTGGAAAAAGGAAAAACCATTTGAACCTTTCATAGAAAATCCAGTACAGCTTGGATCAAATCTTGAAGATAGCATCCTAGCTGCATTCTCCTCAAGATTTTCCTCTTCATCTTCTTGCAAATCATCGGATATTTTACAACTTGAAACTACAGGTTCAGCCTCCTTGGAGATCTTAGTTCTATTTAAAGCTGGAGCCTTTCGCTTCCTATTCTTCCTTCTTGACTTTGTTACAGAAGAATCACCACTATTTACAACAGAATGAGATGCACAATCCCCATTCTCCTTAAAATGCTGAACTGAATTTGAATCACTATTCCTGTTTTCCTTAAATTCATCAAATTCTTTCTTATGCTTAATCTTTAAAGACTTAACCCCACTGCCCAAATCATCACTACCTAACTTTGGCACCTGATCGCCATAGTCAATTTTACAACTAGGCTGCTCCACCAGATTTGATGCTTGACCAGGTTCTGATTTCTTCCTCCCCACAAAACTCCTCTTCCTCTTGGGAATCTGAACATCATCACCACCAACATTAAATGAAACTCTATTTAGCATACTACTACTACTACTCAATTTTTGACCCACCCCTAACTTAAACTTACTGCTACCATCACCATTTTCTAAGCTACTTAAAGAGACTTCCTTTCTAGCCTTCTTTCTCTTCCTCTTCTCATCATGACCCGCACTAGTACTGCCGATCCTCTTTAAGTTCTTCTTTGCAGTGTTTTCTGTCAATTTAGATTTATAAAGACTTTTAAGATCCAGAGATCTTGATTTCTTGGGAATTGTAGTGTCATTGGAGTTCTCTGCTCTGCCTTCCATGGAAAATCAACAGAACAAACGCCCACAGTAAAATTCCCCTAATTTGCACATGCCATCATACATATTGGACTTTTTTTGGATCTGAAATATCAAAACCACAAAAGTATCACAAAAATTCCCTCAACCAACACAAACCCAAATTCAATATACCCAACATCTCCATGCATTGCATTTATTGCATCAAACAACACCCAGCAAAATTATGCAAATTTTTAACACCCAAAAGAATACAATTATTGGAGCATTTACTTACCTCGACCGACATGCCGCCAAACAATCGACTCGTCTCACAGGTATCAAAGATCACGAGCGCAAATTGATGGATTAGGGTCTGAGGATCTTTTGCCGATTTGAAACCCTAATACAATTCCTGAAATTGAAATTCCCATTAATTTCGAATTTTTATTTGTTCGGTTTATTTTTTTTGTTCTGTTCTTTTTTTTAACCGCCAGAGAGCTAGGGTTTCTTTCTCGCTAGGAAGGTAAGGGGTTTAAATTGAAATTCCCAGAACTTTAAAAGGAAGATCAAAATGCAAAGCTGTTTCAGCTCGACACGTGGTTCGTTTCGACAGTGTGATCGAAATCTTGTTCCCTTGGCTGCGATCCTCTGCGTCGAGGTGTATCTGTACAGTGACAAAATAAAATTGATTTAAATATCGATTTATTCTCTAAAAAATATTATCTTTTTAATTTTGATTTTGAAAAAATTATTTTTTATCTTATTTTTTAATAATTATTATCTTTTATTACATTAAATGATATAATAACAACAATATTAACAATCACATAATAAATTATTATATTATCAAAATCGTTATTATAATATTATTTTAAAAATAATAAAGATTAAAATAAAAAAGATTACATGACAATAGAATTAAAATAAAATTAAATGAACAAAATAAAAAATCTTAAAGCCAAAACTAAAAATATAGTATTTTTTAAAAATTAAATTGATATTTAAAATAAATTATACTTGCATTGTTTAATTTTTTTAAAGTATAAATGATATTATTTTTTTTATTCTTATATTAATTTTTTTATATTTAAAAACATTACACTAAAAAATTTTAATATTTGAAAACATTAAAATGATACTCACTTAATATATTATATTAAATTTCTACTAAAGAAATTATAATAATAGTTAAAAAAAATAAAAAGTGTTCATGTAATTTTATAAAGTTTCATAAAAGATTAGTATAATTTACTCTTAAAATTTTATTTAAATATGATTTTAGTTTTTTTTTTCATTTTTAGTCTATATAATATATTTTTTAAAATTTTAGTTCTTATAACTTGGTGTTTTTTCAGTTTTGATCTTTGTCATTAAAAAAGGTTAGAAAAAATGTTAATAATGACATTAGTATGACATCATCATGTATCGCATCAAGAAAAATATAGGGTTAAATAAGATTTTGTTCTAAGAAAAATTGTCCTAATTTGATTTTAGTCCTAAAAAGTTCATGTTTTTCATCCCTAAAATTTTAAAAATATCATAATTTAGTTTTTTTCTTAACTTTGTTAAGAGTTGTTAAATTGTGATTCAATCAATTTTCTTAAGCTTTGTGAGGGAAGCGAATTTCATTGTGCTATTATAAGTTGGTTGGATCACTATTTAATGAAAACTCTTACCAAAGTTAAAAAATGATTAAATTTTAGTATTTTAAAAATTCTCAAGATGAAAAACATGAATTTTTTTATAAACTAAAATCAAATCAAGACAAGATTTTAGATACCAAAATCTTAGTTAACCTAAAAATATAACATAATGGTATCGTCACATGTCACATCAATATAATACCATGTTATCAGTATTATGTTAGCAAAAATGTTATGCCATTAGTGTCACATCATCATGACATTAGAAAGACTAAAAATAAAAATAAATTATAAGGACTAAATTGAAAAAAAAAATAAAGGAATGAGAAATGGAAAAAATTGCAAAGCCAAAAAAAGTGACATATTTGTAAATACAAACAAATACTTAAGCCTTAAAAATGACTAATGCAAAAGATAATTGAAAAAAAAAATCTAGCAAATAAGATCCTATGGTTTAAAGTTTTTTATATTAATTTTAAATTAAATGTATATGTTATATTTAAGGCTTCAATATTTGTTTATGTTTGTAAATATGTCATGTTTTTTCTTTTAGTCCAATTTTTTTTCATTTTTTGTCTTTGTAAATTCTTTTTTCATTATTTTTCCTATAAGTTTTTTATTTTTAGTTTTTGTAAAATAAAATTAATTTTAGTCCTACTGATGTCATGATAATGTAACACTATTATCATGACTCTATTGTTAACATATTACTAATGATGTGACATTTTGTTTGACATGGCACTGTATTGATGTTGCATGTGATGACATCATCTTTTGTTGGCATGGTGTAAGTTGACATTAAAATGATGTCATCATTAATGTTTTTTTTAACGATTTTTCATGGCAAGAACCAAAACTTACAAGGGCTAAAAAATGAAAAAATGTGAAATTATAAACACTAAAATCATATTTAAACCTTAAAACTTTTAGCAAGTGATTATAATATAGCGGCTGTGATTCAACATTTTCGAAGAAAACAATTTAGTCAAAATAGGAAAATAGAAAGTAAAATTAAACTAATTTGTTGTGTTTTGCATTTTCATCATGTTTTTCAATCAAACTTCATTGATGTCTTTGAGTTTTTTGGAGACTAGGTGTCAAAGAGAAACTGATAAGATCACTCATAGAGGAAATTAAGTTGTATGACTTATTACCTCAAAAAATGACTCATTATTTACATATTTGGATGGACATTGACAAAATTGATTTTGAATGGGATTAATTTTAATAAATTGATTTTGAAGTTATGTGATTTTTATTTGGATGTTTATATTATAAAAAAAATTATGACACATTTTTTTCATGGAATGATATTATATTTTTAGGAATTATATTCACAAGAATATGATAACTAAAAATGTTATTATTGGATATATTTAAAAATGTGTTTGGTTACATTTTAATGTTCTTGGAATTATTTTTTAAATTTTAAAATATTTAAATAAAAAAAGTAAAAATGGAACTTATACGTGTGTTAGAGAATAACTTTTCATATTTTCATGGGAATATAACTTTTTTATCCCTCTTAATGGGAATAAAAGTATAGGAAAACATAGTGAAAATGAAGTTTACAACATTCCTAAGAATCAATAATACTTGGGAATTTCATAACTACCAACAAACATAAGAATATTATGTTCTCATGTTTACATTCCTAAGAATGAACTTTTAATCCATGACACACTTTTAAGAGTAAAACTCACTATTAAAATTTTTATCTAATGCCAAAGCTACCCAAAGTTACTTCAACTCACAATCAATTTTAAACCCAAAATCAATTCTAGACTTTTCTCCAACGTGAAACCAAACATGTGAAATATCATCTAGAGTTAGTTTTGAATGTGGAATCAATTCTCTAACATGAAACTAAACACACATTAATTGTAGGGTAAATATTCAATTTGGTCTTTGAAAATGTGACACATTGTAACTTTAATCCTTTGATATAATAAAATTCAAAAATGGTCTCTAAAAGTGTAATTTGTCTCTCTTTTTTATTAAAAAGTCAAAAAGTCATATGACTTAAATAATAATATTAACATACTTTTAATAACTAATGTGACAACAAATAGTTAAATTTAAAGAGTTATTTGATATTACAGGGATTTAATTTAAATTTTCTTACTTTTAAAAACTAATGTGACAATATTTTGTACTTCAATGATTAAAATAGTGATTTACCCTTTAAATGTATATTTCATTGTTTGAAAGAAACATGTATTTGATATAATCACCCACAAAATAAAAGTTTAGTTGTATGAATTATATATGATTCATTATTGTATGAATTACATATGATTCATTGTTGCTTAAAAAGGGCAAAAACAAACTAGAAAGGGAGATGAATAATATATGTGTGTGGTTTTAAAGTCTTTTAGTAAAACTTTTCAAAAAGCTTTAGATGGAAAATAATTTTGCAAGAAGCTTTGCCCAAAACACATGGGGAACACAAGGCAAAAACAAAATCGAGAACACAAGTTTTATACTAATTCACTTAACTCGAATTACGTCAATTTCTCTTTCAACCTTAGAATTGTTCTACTAAACAAAACAAAGTTACAAATAAGTATTCTCAATGTTACTTTTGGCTTACAACAAGTATTCTCTATGTTACTCTTATTAACACAAGTAGTTTGTTATTATCATCCCAATCCAAATCATCCTTAAGGTTTTCCTTTACTTTGTCTACCCATTTTATTAAAAAAACCATACTTTGATCTTGAATTGGCTAAATATACAACTTCATAAAAGTTGGCACACAACTTATCAAATTCCTTATCTTGCTCACTTACCTCATCATTATAATTTAGCACATTGTGCTTTATATCCATTCTCCACCGAGTTAGAATGTAATAAGAAGGGATCTCTTTCACATTCTTTTCAATTAATATTTTTGTAATGTGTTTGCAACTTACTCCCCTAAATTCATTTAAACAGTAAGAGCATCATACATTGTACTCCATATCATTATATTGCATTATGTATGTAAATTTGTTTTTGGGGTATCCATCCTTACCCTCTTTAATATCAATGACATTGAATATAAACATTGGACCATCAACTCTTAATAGTGTGAAATTGAAAAACAATATACCATGCAAATCATCTTGAAACAACTTGAAAATTGCATTGGTGTAAGCCTTTTAAAACTGCTTTTCAAAGTAGCAACCTGTTATCAATTGATAAGATGAATTAATAGAATTAAAACCAACCTTATTCTCCTTCTCCACCTTCCTTTTTAATGCATTATCATGTTTCTCAACAAATTGCCTCAATGAGGTTTTTGAATTAACATACCCATAAAAAAATGCATTCATACTTTCACTTCTTTGGGTTGTAGACATCCTTGTACAAAATATTGATTTAACATATACTAGCACCCAACGACCACGGCTAGAAAATAAGTAGCTTAACCACTTATTTTTTTAAGACCAAAATCCTTAATCATTTTATGTTAGCCATCGTCAAATTCATTTAGCTCCATTAAACCATACGCAAGTGCTTTTAAGAATTTTTTTTATTTCTTTATATTAAGCCAATCCACTTAATTTCTCAAGTACCTTCTTCATAATATGACAAAGGCAAAAGCAATGATGGTATTGAGGGAATACCTCTGCCACTACTACTTGGATAGATCAACATGGATATGTAATTATTACTTTTGGAGTGCGGCTGTGCATGTATTCCAACCATGACTTGAACAACCATACATATGTATTTATGTCTTCTCTTGACAATAAACCACACCCAAGCAAAATGGATTGCCCATGATGGTTCACCCCTATAAAAAGAGAAAAAGGCATATTATATTTATTAGTCAAGTATGTATTGTCAAATAAAATAACATCCCCAAAAGAGTTATAAGTTTTCTTGGATCTTAAATCTGCCCAAAAAACATTATATAAACGACCTTCATCATCCCTATCAATTACATAGAAAAATTTTGAATTTCTTCTTTACATATGAATATAAGTAATTGTGACAGGTTTCAACATCTCCAACTCCAAGTCTGAATTGCCTCACTTTTGTAATGTAATTCCTACAATCTTTTTCACCAAATGACTTCTTTTTGAATAACTATTCATCTTGTTGAAACCTTTGAAATCGCAATTTTTTTATACTTAAACCATGATTATGCTCTAGTCTATGAACAATCATAGATATTTTTGCTTAACAATCTTTATTTAGAAGAACTTGTCTTACATACATATTTACCTCCTTTGAAACATGTAGAGAGTAACACTTGACTCCACCCTTTGGTTTTGTGCTAATTTTTTGAATCCCAAATCTAATATCAGAAGCATATTTCTCATAAAAAAAAGTATGAAGTTCCTCTTCAAAATCTAATATCATTCCAATCTTTGGAATTTATTCTCCAATGTCAATTGAACATTTTTCTAGCTCTCCATTTTCTTCAAAAATTGTGGGAATCACAACCTTTGCACCTTAACCATAACAAATATAACAAGATAATTGTAATTACAATTTAATTTTAATATAACCACTCATAAAAAATGACTAAATAAATAAATTAACCAAAAAATTCATTTGACAATAATAATGATGACGATAATAATAATAATAATAATATAATTTGATAACATGAGTAATCTTTTCACAACCAAAAGGAATATTAAATTAAAGGCCTTCAAGACCATGTTGGGTGTTGTACAAAAATTGCATACAAAATAGCTTTGTTTACAGTACCATCATATAACCAAAAACATACATGAGAACATCATATAGTAGCACTCTTCAATTCATACTATAAAGAAAAGTAAAAAAGGAATTAATAGACATAAGTCAATCAATTTAAAAAGAGAAAAAATTGACCTGGTTCAAATGGAATATTAGTAGAGATAAAACAATGAGAGTTGTTTTCCATGTTTCTCTGAATCTTTCATATGCATTCTTCATTTATAGGGAAAAAAAAATGTGTTCTTCAAGTTCTGTTCCCATGAAATGTTTGTGTCGTTGTGTTAGAAAAGAAAAACAAAAAGGAAGTAAATATTTTTTGATATCCTTTATTCATAACAATACAAAGGGTAAATTAGGAAATGAAATTTCTTTTAAAAGGTTAAAACAACTAAATATTTTACAATAAATGAAATTAAAAAATGTCACCAGTTGAATGGGTTAACTTTTTATTCAATTGAAACCTTTATGGAATCTGTAGTTTCTCTATTTGAATAACTATCTCTTTAGATCAAATTTATACTTATTATCCAAATCTTAAATTTATTTAATAAGGATAAGTTTTATCTCTTATTTTCAAATATTTTTCGTTCCTTTTTTTAAATAAGTTTTAACAACATTAATAAATAAATTGTTGTTTAATGTGATTTATTATTATTATTATTATTATTATTATTATTATTATTATTATTATTATTATTATTATTATATATTAATGCATTCTTATAAACAACACTTGATAAAAATAAATGTTGTCTTTGACTAGCACTTTCACAACTTGTTATTTATAAAGTGTTGTTGTATGTTTTTACTTCCAATAGACAACACTTACAACAAATAAATGTTATTTAATATGTGCTATTAAAAATCCTTTTTGTGGTAGTGAAGCCATGTTTTTCTTTCACGAACTACAAAAGTTTGAAATATTCAAAGATGTATGCACAAAGTGAAGATATACTAATTTAGCACAATTACAATATAACTTTATAATGCAAATAATAAGCTAATGCAACACTTTGATTAGGATTGTCTACAAAGAGTTTTAAAGTGTTTCATCCAAAGTATATACAATAGTTTCATTTTGTTAGCACTTTTGGCCTTCTATTCTAGTACTTATATAGGCTTTAGAAAATATTTTTGCTATGAGATTTAAGTCTTGTGAACTTTTTTGTTCTAATTTTTCATTTAATGTATGAGGACTTCAACCATGTTTTTTTTCCCCTTGATATGATGTCTTCTGCATATGAGAGAAAAAAATAAGTGTCTTTTCTTTCCAAAAAGATGTTGACACATCTTTGAAGTATGTCTTACTTTTCTACACATTTCTATTTCAGTCTTTTTTTTGTTAGACTCTTGACTAAAAATTGACTTTTCACTAGACACTTTACTTACCCTTCATATAGCTTTTCTTTTCATTAAATGCTTGAAATTCAAATATTAAAGCATTTAAAAAATAAAGAGAATAACAAATGCACAATAACATAAGAGTAGTAAACCTTAACATTTGAAAACATGAAAGCAAAGGCTCGTAACTTAAATGCATTATATGAAAACTTAAGTGAATATAAAAAATAGCTTGTTAGATTTCATTAAACTTTTGACAAATACAAAAATAAATACGTTGGATGTTGGATAACTTAAGAAAAGCTTTGGACGGATTAACTTAGTTATAAGGTTTGGATGCAAGCCTTATATGAAACACTAGATGTTAGCCACTTATGCACATTGGATGCATGTGCCAATAAAATTGATTTTTGCACTTCTAAGATCAAACAATTTACCATTATAACAATGGATGCATACAATATCTACATGGCTCATAAAAAACTCATTAATACATTAGAATTTAATATATTTGTTATCATCAAAAGGAGTTAGATATTTTTTATGTCTTTGGTTTCAACATTGCTTCATAAGAGACAATGTCTAAAATATTTAAGAATTCAGATGAAATTTATATTCAATGTTTAATTTAATATAGTTTTTTTATTTCTATTTTATTTTATTTTATCGACTTTAAAAGTATTGACTAAAATTTTATAATTAAATATTTTTAACATTTTATATATCAACATATAAAATGAAAAAGCATTTTATTTATCATTTAATGTACTTAATATTAAATAAGACTTAAGTAATTTTAATTTCAAAAAAATATTTTCCTCCACTATAACAATAACTATAAGTATTTTCAATAATATTTTAAAAGTAATGCATGTATTTTGAAAAGAATCTATTCTTTTGATATAATTAATATTTTTAATGGAGTACAAAATTTGATTTGTTTGTATTTCTTGCAATATCTTTATTTTTAAAAAGAAATCAAAATTTTTAATATTACAACGCTCACTATAACAAAATCTTTTTGAGATTAATACAATATTTTTCAACTTATCGTCATTTAAAGTTTTGAATTGTTTGGTTAATACAATTTTAAAACTATGTAGTCTTACTAACAAAAAATAGTATCAAATAATGTATCATGAAACATCCCAATTTTAACAATAATATATATATATATATAATTTTTAGAATTTATCTCTTTTATTCTTCATAGTTTAAAATTGTTTAAGAAAATAGGAAATTAATTTTTGAGTACAGAACATCTACTAATAACTATTGTTTTGGGAAAGAAAGAAAGAGAAAAAAATTAGTTAAAAAGAATTTGAAATCCAAATTTTAAAAAGGAAGGGAAATAAAAATTTATTCCCAAATAAGAAAATTTTAATATATAAAGTATAAATAAAGACAAAAATAAAGAAAGGAAAGAATAGAAATGAGGAGAACTGGAGATGGAATCATGATAAAATTTTCAAAAGTTAAAAATAAATTTTTAGAAATTAAATAAAATTAATAAATATTTTAGATAAAATAAATTAATTTGTATCAAATAAATAATTTTTTTGTGAAAAGAAAAATTTAAATCAATAAAATAAAATAAATCAAGTTTTTCAGATTTTTCAAAAAATTTAAAAATATAAAACAAAATTAATAAAATTAATAAAAAGAAAAGGGGAACAAGCTTAGAAAAGGCGAAGTAGGTATCGAACCCTGATCTTGAGGGAAAGTGGGAAGCACTATACCAACCGAGCTACCCACGTGGGGTAGCATTTAAACAAAATAATAAGTATTAGTAATACAAACGTTGGGTTAAAACAAAAAAAAAAAAAAAACGCTAAGTGAGAAAAAGGCTTGGGGCGGGTTCGAAGGAAGGGACGTAAAGGTCAAAGAGAATGTTGGTAAGTAGGGATTACTGTTTGACCGCTAAGTTCATTGCTGTTATTTTTATGAGTTAAAATCTATTTAACTATTTCTAAAAAAACACTTGTCACCATTGAAGTAGTTTCATCATCTTCAACCTCGAGCCTTTTTTTTTAACTTTTGAAAACTCTACCTTTTGCACCCCTATGCCCTGCCAACCACCTAGCTACCACTGCCCTAACCTAGGAAAGCTTCAACACAAAGTAAAGGAGCCATTGATGCCACTAAAGGAGAAATCGAATTCGACATTTAAGGGAAAAATAGAGAACTTTGATTTCAAAATTCTCTTCATTCCCTTGTTCTCACGACTTCCCATCAATCCAAAAAGCTTTGAAATCATTCTTCAAATATTTCTATCGAAGAAATTCAAAGGACAACGTAGAGAATTGCGTTTTAGCAAAAGCCATAGAGCTTCGCGATAGCTTCATGAGAAAACTCCATAAAGGTAGGAGGAGTTATTTTTTCTTCAAAATTTTATTGTAGAATCATTCTAAATTACTTAAATTTGAATTTGTGGAAGTTTGATGCTCTAAAACTTGTTAATTCCCAAAAATTGAATTTGAGTTCATGGAATTCGAACTGTGATAAATCAGAGCCTTGTATGCCTGTGTTTGAGCTTATTTGAACCAATTGAGAGTTGGGATAACTCGAGTTTGAATGATTAAATGATTCTGGATAAAAAAATTGAAAAAAGTGTAATCAAAATCAAGAGTTATAAATTTAAAATCACTGGTTCAAACCAGTGTTTAGAGGAAGAAGATGAAGTGGCACATTACCATTTTGCCCTTCTATATAAAATTTACCAAAATACCCCTACTCTATTTTTATTTATTTTCTTTGCCAATTTTACCCTTTTAAAACCTAAAATAAGCTTAGGAGACAACTCTCTTCTTTGTTTAAGTATAAAAGCAAAATTTTCTCAAAAATCTGTTATAAAAATTAAATTATTTTTAAAATTCCAAAAATACCTCTAGGTAAGACAAATGAAAATTTTAATTCTTTTTTACCAATAAATTGGGAAGGAAACTATGAAAACCTGTTTAGGAATGAGTCTAGGATATTTTCATCAATTTAGAAACTAAAAAAAATTATTAAAAATAAATTATCATTTTCAAAATGACCAAAATACTCCTAGGGTATAAAAGTGAAGATTTTATCATTTCCAAGTCATTCCAATTTTAGGAAAATTAGTCTAAATTGTTTTTACACTATTGGAATCATTTCCAAAAATTATGCATTGAAAATGTGAGGGAAATCTTTAAAAGGTTTAAATTTTCATAAATGACCAAAACACTTTTACATTAGAAAAATTAAATTTTGCATGCCTCCTAAACTAAAAAAAGTAGTTTATAATACTAAGAAATATATATAATATATTTTGAGTTGAAATGAAAATAGGAACCTCTAAAAAGTTATATTTTTATGGAATGACCAAAATGCCCTTCTTAAGAAAAATTTTGGAAAAAAAAAACCCTTTTCAAGTGAAATTTTTGAATTAAGATTAAAAGAGGATATAGAATTCCTCTTATACTTATTTCTTTCATATACATGTAAAGATAAAAGAAATTATGAAAGAAAGGTAAAAAGACCATTTTGTCCTTGACCTATTATTGGAATATAATATGTATAATTGACTATTTTGTGTATTGTTTACGCATTTAAATATGTTGGATTGATGATATACATGTAATTTCATACCTCACCATAAGTGGAAGGCAGACATACTTGATGATTGTCCATCAATGACAATAAATCCTAAATAACTGTAGGATAAATGATGAACTAAGATATGTTCAGACAATGATGATACAATCTAAATTAAATATGATATAAAGGTGAATGTTATCCATTGAAACCTAAAATTTTCATTAGTACCAAAAGTAAAATGAGACAGTAGAGATGGCAGATGAAATAACGAAGGAAGATTGAACTGAAAATCTCAACGAGTGAGAAGTTAAGATAGAGGATGCAATGGTTGACCACAGAAGGTACCTAAGAAATGTACGTAGACTCTAGTGAGACCTTGGAGGTAGATAAGGTGTCAAGTTGTGAACCGCTCAGTGTAAAGAGGGTATCACAGAACTGGCTTGACGTCCCCGAAAAAGTGGAGCTTTACCAAGATTTCGATTGAGAGTATCTTGGACCAAGTATTGGGCAGGGTATGTATTCTCGACCGTCAACTAAAGATTACAATTTGGATGATTCATGATACGCTCGTTTAAGCCCTTCCAGAGTTAGTAATATTAGAGGCTACGAAGGGCCCTAAAGCGAATAGAAAACCTAATTAAGCACGAACGGTGAGATGAGAAACTATGTTAGATAAACTACCCCTTTTTTGTATATGTGTATACAAGGATTGATGACTCATTCCTACGCACCTTACCTTTTCAAACTAAAAATGGTAAAAGAATTCTAATCTCTATTTCATTTGACAATTCTGACCTTAGAAAAAAGATTTACCTACGATTGAGTTTAGGGTGATGACACTTTCATAGGATATGTTCATTTTGCTTTTAGACCTGTCAATATTGTAGTTCCCTGGCAATTCCATCATGTAGATCTAGTAGTAGTTTTATTCCAAATGCCGCCACCTAGATTCACCAATGTACTAGCAACATGGAGACGACCATAGACCCCTTAGCCACCACAGCCTTTGTGGGGTCAGTACAGGCTGGTGATCCAGATCAAAGAAAGGGTTCAACAGAAAAAGAAGATTCCTCAAAAGCATCTGACTAGATTAAAACAAACTCTAGAGACATAGTTAATATTATGTTTTGTTCAAATATCAAAGATATTGTTCTAGTATAACAATTAGTTGTATAACTCCTTTGTATCTTGTATATGTATAGTAGTAAGAGTTTTGAATGGAAGTAGTGTGTTAAGTTATGTTATTATTAAATTGTAATTCCCTCGGTGAAGTTAGTTTTAAAATTCCACATGTGTTTAACTATTTGAACACTATTTCTTGTTTAGTGAAAGTAAATAAAAAGGGATGTTACATATCATATCATAATAAAATTTATCACACAATAATTTAAGTTAATGATAAACATTTTTTAAAAATATAAAAATGTTAGGCCTTAGAAAATTTTGGGCCTTGGACAACAACCTCATTAGGCTTACAATTATAAAAACCTTTACAATGTGTCTCTTAGTGAATTTCAAGAATTGTATTGATATTCATATGTCACTTGCTCACATATCATATAATGTGTACCTTACTCACATATCATATAAAGTACCGAAGACAAAGAGTAAGAGAAAGAAAAATTCAAGGAAGGAAGGGACTACCTTACATAATTGTGGCATAACAATGGCGTTGAGGTGGCATATTGGTCTTGTAGTGGGGGGAGACTTTTTGGTGTGGTTTAAAAAATAGAGAGCACTTGAGATAAAGTGATAAAGAGAATATGAGAAATCAAAATTTGTTTAACAGAAGGGGAATAAGTGAAAAAGGAGAAGTTGTGGCATTGCCACCAAATCAAATAAGCTTAGCCATAAGACTAAAAAGGGAAATAAACATTATCATAGTGCCAACAACCTCTAATGGTAGAGAGCGAGAAACATACCTAAGAGGAACACCTCAACAATTTTTTACAACGATGATTTAAAGGTAAAAACCATGGATATAGAATGATAATGTTTTGCATTAAAGAGGAAAATAGGATAGAAGAGGGTGGCAAAATGATGGAAAATGAGGTAAGAATAAAGGTGCAAAAGTTTTAATGATTGTGTTAGCTAGGAGAATGCTAACACACTACTACAAGAATGACATTTGACATCACATATTTTATATTAGTTGTATAACAACTAATGTAAAAAATAATATAATGACATTTTTGTAAATAAAAACAATTTTAACATCGACTAAAAATTTAACTAATTTAGAAAGATATTTTTCATATTGGTTAAGAGTTTAACCAATGTAAAAAGGATTGCAAATACTAAGCACATTCACTATAACACACTTTTTTTTTCTTATTTGATTTATTGAATTTTTATAATTTAGAAAAGGTTAAATTGAATTAACTTAATAGGATAGATTTTTTAAATTAACTAATTGCAAGGGAGTTACAATTTAATATCATCCTTTCATCACAATATCAACCATACATTATACAATTGATGGAGAAAACTCAATGTTATAT
>JAMLFT010002714.1:0-24373 GCA_026544285.1 Pachyrhizus erosus | reverse complement strand
TTATCAAACATATTTTATTTTAAAAATTATATTAAAAATTAAAAATATAAAACTTGTGACCATCACAACAAGATCTTAAATTAAAATAATTCCATGTTAGTTGATTCATCACTAACTATCACTCTTGGATAATTAATCACTTATATTTGCATTTTTATACAAAAAAATGCAAAATAAATACACAATATATATAAAAAATTAAATATAAAAACATTGATATAGAATCATCAAATTACATATTTGGTGGTAAAGACCAAATAAACAACTTCACTTTATATTTGATGAAAATTAATAGTTAAATATATTTTTAGTGTTGATAAAATAAATAAATTTTAGTTTTAATCTTAATAAAAAATTATTTTTATTATATTGTTATATGACATTAATTAATTATCTATTTGTCCAAAGGAAGTTCATGTATTCATCTCATGTTATATACAACAATGTACTTGTATTCTCACGTCAATACATGACTCAAAAAATATGAAAACTATCATAAAATAAATGTAATTTATTTTTTTAAATAAAGGTTAGAAATTAAAAAATTAAAATATTTGTTTGATTTATTATATTTTTATTCTAATTCTTTATATTTTAAAATTTTTAATTTAATCTTTTATTGTTTATGTTTTTAAATAAATTCATTTTAGTTCTCTTCGTGAAAATTTGCTAATATTAGAATGGTAGAATATAGTGAAATCAAATTTTTGAAAAATAAAAACAAAAGAAATTGAACCAAAACCAAAATTAATTATTTGTACTGAATAAAACAACAGATTTAACCCAAATTCAAATAATAACAGAAGTCCATTATTAAATACTTCCCAAGTTAAGAAGGAGGTTTTGAAAACAAGTTGAAGTTGTATAAATCTTCAATTATCCTTTTCTTTTCCTATATAATATTTATGTGTTGTATCCTCATCTTTTTGTAAAACACGCATGGGTTGGCTGCTCAATAGAAAACATTATGTTTTGATGATTATTCTAGAGAACTGACATTATATTACATTATTATATTATTTTATTTTAGGTGTCCAGATTAGGTTTATGTGATGTATAATCCATCAAAATAAGGTCAAATCCACTCATTTAATTTTATTCTAATAAATATGAGTTATTCACGCTTCTTCAAATGGACGCTCAGAATCTGATAAATTGTTCTATCTATAGTTATTCTATAATATCTATAAATGCGATAGCGACGAAGGAGAATTGTTGGTAATGTTTCAATTTTCAAGTAATCAAGTTTTTCAAACGGTTCAAATCATGTATAGTTTCGGCCCAAAAATGGAGAAACTGACAGTGACAAATGGAATCGGAAAATAAGGTAACCTAAACAAAATACATCCTCTACAATTACATTCAAGAAAATAAAAAAGCAGAAATACATAGAAAATAAAGAGGAAAAGGTAGATAATATAGAAATAAAGAAAACAAATAGAATGAGATAGAAAATATGGAGAGTCTCGGCTGAAGAATATCCAAATCTTATTTTCCAACTGTAAGTATGAGAAAATATATATATCTATATATATATTAAGATCAATTAAACTTTTTAGTTTGGATCAGTTCCCTAATTTTGTTTAGTAACCGGAATTCAATCAAACCTGATTAATTTTGAGTTGACTTGGGTTTAGATTATTGTGTCATAGTTATATTTTAAGACCTTTTTTAAAATATTAAAGGCGAAAAATATTATTATTTTTTAAAAGTTGTTATATGATGTTGAGTTTTGTTGATTTTAAAATTTTCTAACTCAAAACTACATGAAACATAAATTGGGTTTGTCTTTTTCTAAATTGAGATAAACTAATGAATCAGTTTAAAGTCTTTTTTCTCCTTTAAATTGAGTTGCGTTGATCGAATTCTGAACCATTTTTACTAAGAAATGTCACTCCATTAATAATTAGACACACATGAATTTTCTACCTGTCAGTAACTAAAATGAACCTGTAAAGTAATTATTTAGAAATTAATCAACCAATTAAGATAGTTAAAAAACAAATTATCAATTTTGAGTGTTCTTATCACGTGAATATTTACTTTATTTTAAAAAAAATACATCTAAAAAAATACAAGTTTATGTCACTTCTTATATTATTATGAGTAACAACAATTCATAAAAATCCTCAGTTAGTAGATGATTAGTGAGATTCACAATTTTTTTTTTTACTCTTTCTCTCTCTTGCTGACTGGAGAGAAATTGGATCCAAAAACAACTTCACTAACATTTTCAAGAACTAAATCATGTATTCCCCCACTTTAGTAAGTTTCAATTTAATTTTTTTAATTTCTCATTTACTCTTAATTTTCTTTTGGGCTTGTCATGTTTCTCTGCACTCTGCCAAAAAAAGGCACTTTCCTTGTCGAATCATTTACATATAACGAAAACTTGTTAGTTCCTGCAAGTAGTCATATACATAGTAAAAATATTACACTTGGTTAGATCTAAGATTTGAAGGTACATCGTCACTAGTGTGTGAGTGTCATTGGTATTAACATATTAGTACTATGACAATGGACAAAAGGCCAAAGGAAATAATGATATTAAGTAATGTACAAAACCCACCTTGATCTGAAAAAAGAAAAAGAAAAATTATCTGGCTGAGGGGAGGCAACTATTTGACAAGTCAGGGCTCTCAATTTCAAGAAAGCTTGCAAGCAAAGTCTTACGTGAAGACTGTGGCTTTGAACCACCTGAAGATGATAGCTTCAGTTGACTTTCTGTCCCTTTTTCAATGTTAGAAGCATCTTGTATAGCCAAAATGACCTCTTGCATCCTTGGCCTGCATGCACCATGTTGTTCTACACATTGCATGGCAATTTCAGCAACCCTCCAAACTGACTCAGTTTTCACATTCCCCACAAGAGAAGGATCCATGATGCTTATCACATCTCCCTTACGAATTAAGGATCTTGCCTGCAAACACACGAAAAACTGCATGTGGGATTGACATAAAATATGCAACAAAATTTCTAAGAGGCATATTTCTAACAAAAATAATGACTAAAGTATACTTTCATCTCTCATCTTATATGTTTTATTTCAGTTTGATCTCTTTAGTTTAAAAATTTTCACTTCCATTCCTTAATATGTTTCAGTAAGACCAAATTGGTCTTTCTTTTAGTTTACTATATTCACTTGGTGAATTTGGTGACATGTGATAAATAGTTAGAGACGCTAATTGTCAGTCAAAATTAACATTATTAATAAAAAAATTACTGGAACAATCAATTAGTCTAACAGATAAGGACCAAACTTTTTTAAACTTAGGGACTGTATTTTAGCCAAAATTAACTGCTTCACTATCACACTAGTGTTGCACATGTTCATGCTGTTTGAGCTTCTGTTTGGGCAGACTTGCTGATACCAACTTTGGATTGTTGAGAAAAAGGTTAACATACCCAGTGAACAATATTCATTTCGGGACCATAGTCTTCTGATGATACGGGCTTTTTTCCTGATATCAGTTCCAGCAGAACAACTCCAAAACTGTACACGTCACTCTTTTCAGTCAATTGCTGATTTGCATAGTACCTGTTAAGGGGTAAAAAACCTGAGTTCAAGATGTTCAGGAGAAATGATATTTTGATGATCATAGACACATGAGAACCATAGCTTACTCAGGATCCAGGTAACCTACAGTTCCCCTTGCAACACTTGATATATGGGTTAAATCTTCTTCAGCTAGTCTCGAGAGTCCAAAGTCTGACACTTTTGCTCTCATATTGATGTCTAGGAGAATATTGCTTGTCTTCACGTCGCGGTGAATGATACTAGGATTGCATCCTGTGTGTAAGTATTCAAGACCTACAGAAATAGAAAATTGCTCTTCAAATGTTAACTTGGAAGTGAAATGCTAAAATTACTAGTAGACCAAGAGGCTAGTTATTAATCAACCTTTTGCTGCATCTTCTGCAATTCGAAGGCGAGCTAACCAATCTAATTGCTTCTGACTCGAACATTCTGTCAAAACATTAGAATTTGTTATCATGACACAATCTTTACAACTAGATAAATAAATGAACAAGGGTGTGGAATTAGACCATGAATGTGCTCCCTTAAAGTGCCATTGTGCATATATTCATAAACCAGAATATGCTGATATTCTTCTTCACAATATCCAATCAGAGGAACCAAGTTTCTGTGATGAATTCTTGATAAGAGGGCTACCTGCATTTGTGACTCTACAATCAATGAACTGAAAATTAAGGTTTTCTCTTTTTCTTCTAGTTCCCCTCATTTATCTACGAAATTCATGTTCTAAAGTAAGTTTTCTGCAGTTAGACCTGAGCTGAAGTTAAGAAGGTTCATAGCTTCAATTTCTTAAGCTGTTTGAGCTCTGATATTATAGTATCTCTAATTCAAGGAATAAAATCTTTTTGATTGAACGGCAGCTAAAATCTGTAGTAGGACACTGACAGATTGATGATACAGAACCAATTCTCAATCAGAATCCAAATATGGGAATGCTACCTCATTTACAAATTGCTGGTTCCCATAGCTGGACGGATCAGTCATAGTCTTAACTGCCACCTCTTTTCCGTCTTTCATTTTCCCATAGTAGACAGATCCAAAGCTTCCTTTGCCAATTTTCTTTGAAAAATTATTAGTAGCTTCTTTCAACTCTGAGAATGTAATATAGTAAGCAGTACCTTCATCCATTATATTCCCACCCCGACCAAATGAGTATCCAGTTAAAGGTTTAGTGCTGCTGCGTCCAGAAATACCTGCAGGGCACAAGAATGATTTGACGATAGAACTTGATAATTGTCAATTTAAAAGTATTAACTTTGACTGGGTGGACCGTGGACTAACCCTTTTCATCACGTTTCTGTTGAGATGTCTTTCTTCGCAGATTAAGCAGTAGCATCAAACTTGTTAAGAACAATATTAATAGAATCAGTAGTACTCCAATAGAAATTCCTAGCATCAACTGAAAATGCTTCTTGTTCCCTTTATGTAATTCAGGATTATCATCAAAGCTGGAAGAAAAAATAGATACCTGTTACATCAATCTAGGTACTAAACTAATAAAAAAGATCCTCATCCTATTACATTCATACATAAGTTTATTCAAATTCAAATTCAATTGAATGTCAGCTTCTTCACTTAAATTGACCTAATAATATGTTTTTGATAAAGATACTTACTTGAAAATGATTTTTCCAGACAGTAATCCTGATGGTATTACCCCACTAAATGAGTTATTCTGTATGAACCTGTCATAGATCAACAGATGTGCATGATTCATAAATGTCTGAGGTTAACAAACATGTTTAGTTGGATAAATTCAGGGTTAACTAGGAAAATGCTTCAAACTCTCAAAGTAGAGATGATAAACATGGATGATTAACTGCTACATACAGTGCTTGTAAACTTGGCAAGTTACCCAAGTAAGATGGTAATGGACCAGTGAATTTGTTGTTCTCTAGATGCCTGTGTCATTAGTTAAAAAAATGAAAATAAGAAAAAAGTAACATAGAATGGTGTTTTCCAAATATTGATTCCACCCCAAGCCTTCGATAAAAGGCTATATGTGAAACTAAAGAACTTACACAATCTTTAGATTGATAAGATTGCTCATGTCAGGAAGTTGTCCTGTAAGCTTGTTGCCATCTAACCACCTAAGAGAACAACAATTAATTACAAAAGAAACCATATTTAAAAAAAATAAAATTAAGAAACACCTTTATTTTGAAGGTGATTTACTTACAGTTCTGTCAATGGTTCCATGTTGTTGAGCTCCCGTGGGATTTCACCCTTCAAATTCCTTTTTGACAGGTTTCTGATACAGCTTATCACAATTAGTAAATATTGGCACTGCTTGAACTTCCAGTAAATATTTTCTGTGCCAAAATGTTATGTGAACAATAGAAATATTTGATAATAATTTTCCATCTTGCTTCTTCCTAATTGTTTCTCCAAATATAATTATCCCATTATATGGCATTCTATAATACCAACTTTTGGAATTTAACAATCTTGTGTATAAAAACTACTGTCAGAGAGGACTCATTGACAGAATGACAACTCACTAGGCTAGAAGTTAGTATAAAACAGAAGCATCGGCAAAAAGGTATGGAGATATTACATCTTTGTAATTCTTGGAGGTGTAGTTGTACTACAATTTACCCACTCCCAGGGAGTTGGAACACAGGGATCACCTTCATTCTTCAGGACACTTTCAGCAGATAAGAAGCGAAATGTATTTACAAAATTTGCTGTAAAATAAAAGTATGGTTAGCAGCCTGTTCAGTCAGTACAGCAAGGAAATTGTTGAAAGTTAGTGACCAAACTCAAATTATTTAATCTTTGGTGTATTTACCCTTCCAAATAAGCTATTTTGTAATGCGGTAAAAGATCAAATATAAACTAATGATAAGAACTTACAATCTTGCCTGTCAGTCTTTGAAGCAATTTGCACGTATTTGCTTATTTCCATTGCATTCAGAAGAGGTCCTTTAGTGGAATCCCGGGTCTTAACAAAGGAGAACGAAAGCACAAACTCCAGACTCACATTCATGTAACTTGGTTCATAAAGAGTGTAGCTCCCGTTGGCATTCTCGGCTATGTTCACCACTGCAGTGCTATAGTCAGCTATGTAAGGTTGCTCCAATTTGAATTTTCTAGTCTCATTCTTAGCCAGATCTTCAATCTCCGCGAAATATGCGTAAGCTCTAGCATTACCAGGGAAGTCTTCCAGGTTTAGTCTATAGCTAAGTACTCCTTTGGTGCCAACAACTGCAGTTTGCATCACTTTAACAGGTGGGTATTCTCTTGTCTCTATTTCTATTTTCTTTGTTGTGTTAATTCTTTCAGTTCCTGGGGCCACCCCAACAAGATAATTTTGTCTTTTAATAAGATCAGACTCCCAAATTCTATCATATGGGTCATCTGGATACCTGATAAATATTTGTTAATAAACAAATAAATAAATCAAGCTAATGGCACCAAATATATTGAATTTTTTTTCCTGTCAAGCTATCAATGATTATGCACAGTTTTAAATATAGATTCCATTGGTTTTTCTTCTTTAATGTCAAATATATGAAACTCCCTATTTTTGTGCCAAAAACTTCAGAAGTAGAAATGAAAATACTGAGGAGGAGGACCATACCTGACAGCATCCTCACTTGGAGCACCAAAGTTAATTCTTGCGGCCACTTTCAAGAAGAAACTGCCCTCAAAATCTGTGGCATACATAGAAAGATTCAATGGCCTTAGCTCAAGGGTAGATATGAAGGGAGAACCAGTGGTAGCACAGCACATGCAAAGATCAATAGAGTTTGAGGGTGCCCTGAAGATCATTTCCTTCACATAAATTCTTGATGCATCATATATTGACACAGTTGCCCATTTGGTTGCATCCAAATAAAGCTGAAACTGAGGGTATGTGTCTCCATCATCCAAGCTACCGTACTGAAACGTCGCTCGCACTAGATACCTTCTTCTCTCCTCAGTGCCAAGTGTATAACAGTATTTTCTGCTGTCTATTGGAAATTCTCGGCGTCTCTGATACTGAACCTTGTTTCCACTTGGATTTCGTACCTCCACTGGTCTGCCATGTTTCATGATCCCGGAGTCTGATATCCATGCAAGCCCCGTGCGTTTATCAGTGTAGTTACTTGTCCCTCCACAGTCAATACTGATAAATTCTGCAATCCAAATCAAATCAGATTTAGAGCCAATTAAATTGGTGTTTTTGGTGCTGTTTTTCAATTAAAATTGGAGTATTACATCCGTATCTTATAATAATCTTTAATACAAAATTTTATTATGTAGGTTACTGAGGTGAAAATTAAATTCTAATTGAATAACAGTTCTAAAAACACTTGAGGATTTGCATATAAATTTTGTCATTCTCTCTTCTGCCTTCTATCATAAAATGACATGATATTTTGCAAAATAAACATATTCTGCTTAAGAATTTTGTGTTGATAAAAAAGAGTTGAAGTTTTTTATGATGCATGGTTGCTTGAACTGAAATTTTATTCAGAACTAACTGCCTGAGTTGTTGTAATCTATTAAAGGAAACATACCTTCAAGTTGGCAAACAGCATATGATGTTAGCAGAAGAAGTGTAACCCGAAAAAGAGAACATAAACCCATTGAAACGGGGAAGAGAAACTAATAATTTGCATCAAGAATTTTGGGTGATGGATAAAATTAACTGCTTGTTTGAGTTCAGCGTCACAACCAGCTTTCTCCCACTTAACTTTAACTTTTTTGATTGATGAGTTTGTTGATTGTTCATTCACGTTTGTTGTATCTTTATCTGATGTTGGAATCTTCTTTTTCTTTAAGAAAATATGATTTAATGTTCTCCTTTTCTTTTTCTCTTTCCCTCATAAAAAGAGTGACACACAAGGCGCAAGCTCAATCAGTCAATCTAAGAAGAAATGTGGAAATTAATATGAGCCCACTAGTTTGTTTTCACTGGAAGAAGCTAGGATAAGTTGGGTAAAATAAGTTGTCATGTGGCTATACGACAACATGAACAGAAACGATGTCGGGGTTGCTGAACAGGTTGTAGTAATAGTCCTGCATGCACCACCACATTATGGTCAGATCCGCCCCTTACTTTGTTACTAAGTATTAACAATATTTTGGACTGAATATGAAACGTCCCTTTAAATATAATGACTTGAGATGATAGATCGATGATATGTACATGCTACCTAATGTAAAAATTATGCTAGACACAATCTTAATCGTGCCAAAAGGAGGGGCCAAAGCCAAAAGATGAAAAATAGTGCATGATTAGAATGGGAGGGTAATTAATTTATTAATTTGTGTAATTTAATTTGTGCTTTGGCAGACCGCATAATCTTATCAGACAATGGTGCAACTTTAGACCATGTTGTTGTCTTTTTTGCTTTTGAAGCTTGAAAAAGTACACAGATATTGGGCGGTCCCTCTCTAATCTCGATGCAATAAATCCAGTGGTCCAATATGCAGATTTACTCTGTCCATTAAATGCAACTTTCCTTCTTCCCGCAAGTAGTATCAAATTCTAACGTAGGCTCAGACCATAACATGGAAAATAAACAAAATCAACAATTGAAAAAGATGCTTACGCTATTCATATAAGTGGACAAACATAATCCGTTTTCTCAATCTTCGTCGGGACGAATAAAATCAGAATAATGAGCCTTTCATAAAGTTTATACAAACTACCTTTTCTCTTATTCGTTGTGAACTCAGCTAAAATATTTAGAGAAAGATCCTATTGATTTTTTTCTTTTCTACAAAAACTCTCCCCACCAACAAGAGACAAGTACAAAACACTGTTGTGTTATATACTTTTTCTGTATAAAATTTGTAAAACAAAAAGAGAAATGGAAGAAGAAAAAGGAAAGCGCGTGATAAAATAGTTTGTGTATATTATAACGAAGAGAAATGAAAAAAAAAGTTAATGTTATTTAAAATATTATATGATTTATTAATGTACATCCTTTTACTTTTGAAATAATACTTTAACAAATTACACCTTTTTAAGTGTAAATTTTTAGAAAAATAAAATTATAACTTACAGTTATTTCAAGGTACTCGCATTTTTTGTAAATAAAAATAATAGAAAGTAAAGACATCTCAACATTATTAGATAGTGCACTACTGATATGTTGAGGTTACTAGTAAAAGTCTACTTTAAAGATTATTTTATAGGCATAAACCACAAGTAGTTTTATTCGATTGCACCTACTCAATTAATTTCTAACTCATAAGAGAATCTCTTTCAAAAGAATTGTCACCAAACATGATTTTAGTGGTTTTAAGAAGAATCAAAATCCAAAATTTATTTTGAATTCTTAACTTTTTGTGTCTAGATTGTCTCATTTGACATCATCAAACTTTGTCCCTTATGTTTGATTGTTTGTTTAAAAAGAAAAGAAAACATTAGACAAAGATAACCAAATTTCTTATTTGGTAGGAAAGAAAAATTAAAAAAAAACAAGGTAAATTAATTTTATATTTTTGAACATAACAATAAATAAATAGATTGATTTTACATTTTGAATAAACTTTCTCTATTTTTTCATTTTCTATTTATACGAGGAGAAATAATATTAATGTCTAATTTTTCCTATTCTATATTTTATTCTAAACAAAAAAAATATTTTTTTTTATTTTTTTATTTATCTCACTTTGTTCCTTTATTTCTTTTTACATTAAAAATAAAAAATAAAAATACGGTATGAATTATGGATTATCACATGACAATTAGTTTTCATAAAAGATAGTTGTTATTTATACGTCCTCTCTTTAATAATATATCTCCTATTTTTATTTTTTTAAAAAATAACCTTTTTATATTATATACCTTCCTTGATGTCTTGCTCTTCCTTGTACCTATTGATATATTCTAAAATCTACCATACGACAACTCAAACACACAATGATAAATCTTTGTCATCTTCAAAGAAATTCGTCTCATCAATCCTAAATACCTTAAATCTCTATCCAAATTCTCAAACTTCAGGATCCTTAACTTTCAAGATTGCCACCACCATTTAAGTGACCTAAATAAGGGTTTTTGGCCCAAAATTCTAAAAAGCATCAATTCTAATTACACACTAAATAACTCAAGTTAAAAAATTGCACACTTTGCTTAGTGTTACATTGACCATTGACCAACAATGACACATATTTAAACAACCTCTATGAAACCATATAACGTCCTGATCAAGTCTTACTAATCCATCTTTTAAACGAAACCAAGTTTTATATCATATCTCTCTTAATATTCAATTTCAAGCAGGAATGGTAGCCAACGCAAACAAAGAAAACTAGTAAAAAGTAATGAACTCACATGTGGGATTAGAAGCTATATGAGCTTATCAAAATATGAGGAAGATAATTGCTTCAAGTGGCTCCAAACAATGTTGTTGTGAACCAAAGTGTTGTTGTGAACCAAAGTGTGGTGGTGAACCCAAATAGGTTTGGAAACTACCTAATTATTGGGGCAAGCTATGTTGGAGTAGAGATATTTTCTAGCCAGCGACCCTTCTCGGTAGGGTGGGTTATGGACACTCCAAAACAAATTTATTTAAAAGGATATTTTTGAAAAATAAAAAAAGGTGCATAATTAAGAAAAAGAGGTATATGCAACAATAGCCTTCGTAAAATTTTGAGTTATAGGCTTATCCAATGGGGTGATCCTCAAAATAGAATAACAATTTCTTTTCTAGTCTAATAGCTAAAAATTGGATAAAATAAAACAAAATCTAAAATAAGTATATTAGCCTAATTTAAATATTACAATTTTACATCAAGCTCTTTTCTCTCTCAAAGAAAAAAAAAGAGACTATAGTGATTTTTGTTCAAAAGAGAAGACTAAAAATAACTCTTCTAAGTTGTTATAAAAAAAATTTTGAAATTCTATTTTTTTTTCTTGAGCTATTATAACTCGTATCTACAATTTATCATGCCGAAAATTTTATGAAACTAATTTTTTTTTAGAATAAGATATACCTCATAACTTCATCCAAATAGAAGATAATTTCTCACATTCTAATCATGTTCACCTTTATTTGTTTTGCTTTTATCTTCCATGATTTTACATATTTTTTTTTACTTTACACCATTCTCAATCTATCTATTCCTTTTTCACAACATTATGTATCATATTTATTATTTTATCTTTTTATTTCATTCAATTTTGTTCTCTAATGGTATAAATAGCCCAAGGAGGTGTTAAGGCATCATTTTCATACAAGCACCCTTTTCCTATCTACATTATTATTCTGTTTCAATTAAAATTTGTGGCAGCACGCCATCCAGTCTAAACTTAAAAAGCCGATACTTTCTTGTATATCAAATTCAATGTGAGAGATTGTTAGGTTGGTATGTTTGAGACTTAGGGTGTATGTACTAAGTAGCATCACTTGTATGCATCATCACCCCCCTTTTTACATAGCTTTGTGTGGATGCCATGTGCTAACAATTTGTATACAGTGGTGCCATGATGCATTCCTCTATGCAGATTCTGATTGTTCAAACATGATATTTTCTAAGTAAAGTAAGTCAACCAAGGTAAATAGTAGAATTCACAAATAAAATGTAATTGCTATCATAATCTCATTTCTGCAATCGTCTCGCGCCTCCCTCCTTAGGTCCTACAAATATAATGGTTACTACCTTAATATTTAGCTTCTTTGAAACATTTGGGCCTTTTGTCAACGTCAAGGGCTTGGCCCATAACGGGATTGATGTGATGTATATTTTTTGGGGACGTTAGGTTCTATAAGCTTGATTTGGACACTTTGACGTTTGACGAAAAAAATTATTAAATCAAATACACTTTCCAAAATATCCATAAAAGCTTGTATTATAAACATTTCTAATAGTTTCTAGGATAAATTACATTTTACGTCTTCATAAATTTACATTTTCTTAATTTATCTCTTCAAATTATTTTATTACTAAACTCTTCTAAAATTTAAGTTCAAGTAAAAATAAAACGTTCTAGTTATGATTTTAAACTTATTAACTATAGTTTAACTAAGATTATAATATTTGATGCTAAAAATAATTAGGAGAATAAGTTGAAAAAAAATTGAAACTACAATGAGATAAAGTGTACTTTATTTTAATTTTTAAGTATTTGATTTAAATATAAATTTCATCCTATTATTTAATTATTTCTATTATATAATTTAAAAATAATAATTAAGACAATAATATTTCAATCACGTATTAATACATAAACAATTTTTGTAAAAAAAAAAAAATTGTTTGTTACTTTTTCCTTATACATTTTTTTTTTATGAATTAACGAAAGCCTTGGAAAAGTTTAGCAAGTAACATCAGCTAGCCTCGGAGTCTCGTGACCTCCCCCCACTTGCAATTTCTGAATTGATTTACCGCTGCGAATGGTTTGGAGGACACTCAAAAGGGTCTATGTGATGCTGTCCAGCCTTAGCTTTTGGTCCTTTTCATGGGAAGAAGATGAAGTCACGGTTGGAATAGCAAATAGCAAACTTGTTCACCATTAATGTTCCTTGTAGCTGAAAGTTGAGAAACGAAAAAGTAAAAAAGAGTAGGCACAACATTTATTGAAGGGTCCTAAGGAACAGTGTGAGGCACAAGGAATGGAGTACAATTATGTAGGACTTTGTCAAAAACACAAATGTCAATGGTAAAACCATGTGGCAGTGCAGTGCAGTTGACGATGAAATTAATGAAGAAGGAAAGAAAAGGTAACATATGTGACAGAAGGCATCCTTTTCTTTCCTTACAGTTTGCAAAGTTTGAAAATTAAGCAACCTACTCTCTCAGCTTCCTTTTAAGAGACGTCCCTCCCTCCTTCCTTCCTTCTAATTTCATGCTTCAAATATTCCCTTTGAATTTGATAAAAATACCAAACCGATCCCATTTCTAAAAGCTCGAACTCTTTTTCTTTCAAACTTTCTTCCTTCTTGTTACATTTTTCTTGTGGAGACTTATAATGTGGCAAAATCAGTCCAATAATTCTTCTTACAGTGATTCTGTCAAGGCTCTGGAAGATGATATACAGCATGCTAACACCCTGTAAGTTCTTTTATCTTTTTCATGGATATATTTTTTAGCTATATATTATCCCATTGCCCTTTTTAAGGTAGAATAATTTGTCTCTCATTTTTTCCCGTTTTCATTTTATGGATGACAATATCAGTGAAGCAACATGGTATGATTGGTATGATTGTACAATTTACGAGAGTCTAACATGGTTGAAGTTTGGTTAGAGTTTGAGACATGAGAGGAGCCACTGTTAACTGCACTACCAACATGAACCATCATTGCATCAAGATTAAATTCAATAAAACAATCTTGAATATATATGCATGGTTATGTGTTTAATAGTTAATCCTCAAGTAATTCCTCATACTCTTCCATGTTCGCCCCCATGTGTGTGTGTATATATGCAACAGAGAAATGCATTTTAATCATCTAGCAAAATTACCTACAAAGAAAAGTCATTTCCTTATGTCACAGTTTTCCTTTGGTTTGCTCAATTTTGTCGGTGAATTGTAAAAGTTATAGAGTGCCTGTGAGTTGCTCAAATTATATTTGAGCAAATAGTGTGTGCAACCATGATGTAAAATATTTTTCCATCATTATCCGATTACAAAACGTCTTGTATGATAAACATATAAGTCATACCATCAATAATTTCAATTAGTTTACGGTGTAAATTTTTTTACTATAGTTATGCATAGAAATTAAACTCATTATATTTTATGTTTGACTAGTCTATGTTTATGCTAGCTGTGGCTGAACTTACACATGTTGACATTAAAAAAAAAAAATGCAGGGCATCAACGCTTCCTCAAGATTATGATGGGAACTGTTTTCAGATGAAATTATCTTACAGCCCCTTTGCTCCTCTTTTCTTGTACTTGATTGAATGGTTGGATTTTAGTTGTACGGATACTTTGCCCATGTATTTGGGCTTACTCCACATACTTATTTTCAATGTTAGTCACTATCACTTCTGATTAATTTCTTCTCTTTTATGTTTTCGGCCTTGTTTAGTTTTCAAAAGTTTCACACTTTATCTACTCTTTTACCGGGGAAATGCAAATGAATTAGCTGTGCTTTGTTTGTCCTAGTCCAGGTATACGCTGATGAAATGCCATCTATTTCCTCAAAAGAAAGGAAAGCAACTATAAGGGAATTTTATGGTATGTCTTAATGTTACATATTTACGTGTATCTACTTTTCTCGCTGACTTTTTCTCTTCAACTATGAATCAACATTGTTAATGGCATGCTTTTGCAGCTGTTATATACCCTTCTTTAAGGTTACTTCAAGGCGAGTTTAACAATGATCAAAGAAACAGTTATGCAGAAGTGAGCAGAAAGAGGTTTGAAAAGGTTCTCAATAAAGATCTAGAGGGAGATAAGGAATGTGGCATATGCATGGAAAACGGCATGAACATGGTTCTGCCTAATTGTGGACATTCTTTGTGCATTAGCTGCTTCCATGATTGGTACTGTCAAATGCCACAACACTTGGTTAAATTTCTTGACTTACTGTAACGATATCCTAGGACAACATCCTCGTGTTAATCTTTTTAATTCTTTATAAAGAAAATCTTAGCTCTGTATTGTACTTAAAAATAAATACTCAATTCATCCAGAAAAATAAAATTAATTAAATTAGTTAATTCTAATTGATATTATTATAAATTTAAATCTTATTTAAAAATATCTATAATATTAATTCATTTTTAAAAATAATAATTAATACATTTAAAAATATCAAATATGTTTTATAATTAAAATAAAAAAACATATTAATATTTATTTTTTATATAATGAATCAAAAGTAGTATTAAATAGATGAGTTTAACTTTCATTCTTGTGTTGTCATGCCAACTAATTAAAAACTATAATTAATATAATTATGGTAAATGTTACGAGATCATAGTATAAAAAATTTGTAAGATTGAATGTGCATAATTATTTGCTCTAGATAAAATGACATGCATTTAATATTTTAGAAGCATAAAAAGTATATAATAAGATGTTGTGGTACTTTCAGAAAGAAAACAAATTATTTTGTTGCTATTGCAAATTGTAACAGATGAAAATTTCAGGTATATGAGATCAGAATCATGCCCATTTTGCCGCGGAAGCCTGAGGAGGATCAGTCCTATAGATTTGTGGGTAGTTATTGACAACAGTGATGTGGTTGACAGGATTACTATTGCAAAGGAGAATTTAAGACGTCTTTACCTTTACGTTGAAACTCTGCCTCCAATCACACCGGATGCACATGTATATACATTCAATTACATGCTATAACTTAAAGTAAAATGGTGTTAATTATAACTATTATGTAATTGAAAGAATACAAATTATACAAATCTGCTTTTCCTGTGTGAGTAGGCACATAATGTAATACTACTACCCCAGCCCCATGCTTTATTATTCTATTGAAATTGTACAAAGCATAAACTGTGAAAGGCATCATAGATATTTTGATTGTTTTTCCTTATGAAGTCTAAAGTTCTTGTTGAACGGCGGGGAAATTGACACGTTCTGGCTTTTAATACACTAATATTCAACGGCTGAATTATGGTATACAGTATCATCATAAACAGTAGCTTTTCACAATATGAGAAGTAAAGAAATTTATGAGATGATGTCATGCTGAGCTGGTTTTATTTCTCGAAGCCCTTTTGTACTTATGGTTTATGTTTAACTAGCCCAGATGTTTATGGTCAAAGACGATCAAGATTCATTAACACAGCCCAAATGGCTCAATTATACTACTGGGCTATTACTACAACATGTTTTACAAAGAACTAAATTACTTCAGTAAGCCCGAAATATCTTTACTCAAGGTAACACAATCAAGATTCATATATATGTTTGTTATTATTTGTTTGTTATACACTGTTGTAATTTTATTTATTTTTAGCTTCATATACTTTTATGAATGTGATTCAACATTTTCAATTAATGATGCTTTGAAAAAAGATGTATATAAATGTCACCTATGTATATCAAACACGTTTTATTTTATAACAAAACAAAAGAGTCTGGCTCTGGCAAGTGGCTCAAATGATTAGGAGCCGGCATATTCTCCGGACGCAACTCGTTCATTGCATTACTAAACAGCTCCTAACTACAGGGAAAATAGTGAAAATTTTAACAATGGAAAGTTAAAAAGAAAAAAAGAATAAAACAGGTAAAGAGCAACTGATGAAGCATCATGGGGAGGAATAAGGCAGACCCATTTTCTTAACTTTTCATTAAACAAATGAAAAGCTGTGCTCCACTTAGCTGAAGTTGCATGGAGTTGATCCCTTTTCTATTATGTGAGTTTTCAATCATGCCCTGCCTCACTACCCATTCCTTTATTTAAAATAATTCCCCTTATCAAAAAGAATTTCTCAGTGGGAATTTCCTTTTAGGGTCATTTAGTTTTTGCTCACTATATAGTTCTTTTGCTATCCCAAAAATCCATTCCGTACTCCACACCACAGAGACATACCCTTAGGCCTTTGTTAAAACTTGAAAGTGAAACATCCAAAACTAAAACTAACTTTTTCTGGCTTGGTAACATCGTAGTCCCTCTTTGAATGAACCTCAACCACCAATTGCAATGCCAATTAAAGTGTGAGATAAAACAAAGGAACAAGAAGGAAGAAGTTGGCATTGCTTCTGTTGATTATAGAACTTAGTTAAGTCATAATTGGTTCAATTAAGTCATTGTTTAATAGAGTTTTAAAGCAGATGCCACCTTATCCCTTGTTATGCGCAGCAAATGGAGCTATCTTGGCCTTCAAATGTTATATTGGTAGGGTATCGTGGCCTCTATCAAGTTGGTGTTAACAAAATTTGGGTTACAATTTACCCTGATTGGGTAACCTTACGTCATTATGGTGCACGTAATGGGTCTATATGATTCTACAGATCATTAAGATGGCATAATTGGATACCTTTTGATTTTGATTTAATTATGTGTTCCCACATACTTTTATTTTATTCAGTGCTACCTCCATTAATATTTAATTAGTATTTACGGCGAGTTATAATTTCCAATTTCACCCAAAACACTAGACACACACATTAACAGGTGTACGTGACGTGAATTTCCATTGATATAATCTCAACATAGACAATATATATATATATATATATATATATATATATATATATTCTCTTACAATAATTCCCAAACATCATTAATTATTGCCTCATATAATTGCTCCTAAATATTCTCGTACGACAATTATATCACATATCAATCAAACAATTACATATTTAGGTTAGTATCCCTCGAGTTGCAAAAGAAATTTCAACGTTCGACTTGTTAAGGAAATAATTAAATTGTAATTTGTCCAATGCCTTTAACAATATATCTATCAGTAGTTGTGTATGTATGAACATAGGTTGAGAATGTTTTGATGTTGCCTTTCAAGTTTCAATATCTTATCTCAGATGAAATGACAATTTATTTCAATATATTTGATTTGTTCATTAAAAACAAGATTCTTAGCTATATGCAATGTTTTCTGACTATCATAATAGAAGTACACGAGTCAAGTGTGTCAGACCAAAGTTAATTAGTAATCGTTTCAACCACATATATGTCATATATCTATATTATGTTTCTCCTGATGATGAAGACATTGTATTGTTGCTTCTTGGTCTTTGCAGAAATTAGTATAAGAAAAAAAATTTAGTTTTTCAAGAATTAGAAATTAAAAATATTTATTTTTTATATTTGATTTATTATTTAAAAATATTCTGAATCGATAATATTCTATATTTGTGTTTCAACAAAATTATTTTTATGAAAAAGATAAAAATATAACTTTTGAGTTAGGATAAAAATTTTAATGTTTAAAAAATAGTATGTTATCCTTATTAACTTATTTAATACACTGCCATGTTATTCTTATTAAATATTTTCATTCGATAAATAAGATAGTTAAAGATTTTAAGTAATACAGTTTTACATAACGTATCTTACGTAGATATTTTTCTAAAGTGACATTTTTGAAAAAAAAACACAAAATATTCAAGAAAGTTCTATTAAAATTAAATATATATTTTTTTTTATTTCTAAGAAACATGCATAAACATTTAAATATTTTAAAAAATATGTATATCAAATTAAATACATTTTAGTTATTCTTAAAAATCATAATACTTGTGTTTCATGATTTTTTACTAAGACAAAAATTTTACTTCTATCAAATATCCTTTTAGTGAAAGATTTGTATGTCAAAAGACAGTTTGTCTAATCTAAGTCACATAATTCATACAACTATAAAATAACAATCTCATACAATAAACTTCTTCCTTATCTTGAGTTTCCTTTCAAATAATCCATTATTTGCTATGTATCTCTCCAATGTTCTTCCTTTAGTTGTTGCATAAATTGTGAAAGAGTATGAACATAGTAAGACAGGTAAGATCAAGTAAAACAAAGATATATGAGACAACCTATAAAAAATTATATCTTTTCGGATTATTAAGTAAACCACCTAATGCCAATGCCAATTAATGGTTGTACTCCAAAGGAATGCTTACAAGTTTGACTCTTAGCAGTCCAACTTCATATATGATATTCAAGACATGCCTATGCTCACAAAAAAAAATGCTAGTAGGATTCTTAACAACTTCAACTAAAAAAAATACCTCAACATTCTCAAATCTTTTATGCAAAAATAGTCATTTAAATATGATTTAAATTATTGAATGAGTATGATTCGTTCATAGATTATCAAATCATCAACATAGACAAACACTACAATTTGTATATTTTCTTGTTGTAAGGTGAATAATGAGTGATTCAAATAAAATTGTTTGAAACCATATCTTTCAATGCAATGAATATTTAACGAATCAACACCTTGAACCTTATTTCCACTCATGGAGTGACTTATATACCAAGCGTAGTCGGTACATATTAAAATTGAAAAACATATTCATGTATACCTCTTATTGGAGGTAACGATGAAGAAAAATATTATTCACATTCATTTGATACAACTCTTAATCTTTTGTTACACTCCTAACTAAGACTATTCACATCATAATCATCATAGCAACAAGTGCAAATATTTTATATAAGCTATGTTTAACAAGACATTTCAATTAACTTCTCATTTTTTTTACTAGCTAAAAAACTTGTTTAATTATTTGAAAAACAAACTTTTTTCAATAGCTCTTAATGTTTGTTGAGACATCATTTCAAGTAGAATTTTTTTATACACTACTTCAAGTAATGCTTTTCAAAATATTATCTTCTAAATTCTAACCTTTTATATTTATTTTTTTATTCTTAAATATTTATTATTATTTTTTTAATATTTTTATATAAGATAAGATTTTATTATATTTTTTCTTTTATTCCACTCATAAGATAGGATGTTATTATTTTTATCTTTTTCACATAAGATAAGAATTTTACATTTTTGCCTTTTTATTATAAAAGATATTGATAATGATAGATAATAAATTTATTTTATTTTATTTTTATTATTATATTTTAGATATTTTTATATTATATTATTTTAATCATTATATTATTTACAATATTTATTTTATTATTTTAGCTTATACTTCAAAATAGTTATATTATTATATCATAGATTTATTTAATTTTTTTATTTTTTAATATTGAATTATTTTTAAATAATAAAAAAGTATTTATTTTAACCATTACTCTATTCATATTATTTTTCTATTATTTTTAATATTACTACTTCAAAATATTTTACATTATACTAATTAACTTAATAAAAATGTAATGTTTACTTAAAAGTACATTATTTTTATTTTACTTTAAATTTGATTGACAATATTTTAGGATATATAATAGATAAATGATAAAAAAATATAGTTATGGAAAATATAACATATAATTAAAATAATAGATATATAAATAAAAATTATGATTATTTAAATTAATTAAAAAATAAAATTATAAATATCCTAAAATATATTTTTATCAATAAAATTAAATAAAAAATATAAAAATATTACATTAATATGTCTATCTCTATCATTTTATATCTTTGAATTAATTTAACATGTAATTTTATTAAACACTTATGATTTAGTAAACTAACTCAATGTAACTTTTAACTACTAGTCACAAGCTTTTAATTATCAGCTAGCCTCTTGACTTATAATTAGTTTTTCAACTAATTTTCTCAATCATAACCATAATCAATTCCTTCAACTCTATAGTTACCAAGGACCACCAATCTAACCTTAAAATGCACAATTTCATCTAAGTTGTTTTATATTATACATCTTTTACAATCAAGTGGCTTTTTTTCATTAAGTAAACAATTCACCACCTATGTCTTGGAATTTTTGCATTCCCTATCTATAAATATAACTACAAGAAAAATCATTTGTCTAAAGAAAATTTATCACAATTTAGAGTACATCTTAAAAATATATCAAAACAAATTAATCAGTGAAAAAACTTAATTTTCAAATTATGTTTGTGATATAATCATGCAAATAAACTAATGAGTGTTTTGCATTGTGCCCTCACCTTAATTTATCATCATCATGATTTTTGACATCTTGTACTATTTCATTTTTTTTTTTTGCATCTCCTGTCTCTCTCATTCACCTTTATCATATATACCTCCTTATGTCAATACTCATCTCCCCTTCCTTTCATTATATTTATGTTAAGATTGTCACCTTCTCCATAATTATCTTCAACATCTCATCAAATGCAAAAATTCATTACACAAAAGAAAAACATGTTAAAAAAATAACCATATGACACAAATTATTGCATTTCTAGATCAAACAATATTTAAGCCTTCTTGTTGTAATAATATCAAACGAAAATACACTAATAACCTTGCTTGCAAAAATTTATCCTTTCTTACCTTATTTACATGCATAACACGATAAACCAAATACTTTAAAGTGTTAATCAAAACGATTTTTTTTTCATATAGAATTTTGTAAGGATTTTTTTTCATTTAATATCAAGCATAAAGGTGGTTAATTAAGTAACTAACACTTGACATACACTCCCTTCAAAATTCAATAAGAGATTTTTTTCTTCAAAGCATAATGCTTATGTCCTATTATTACTTCAAACCATTTTAACTCATCATATTGTGTTTTAACCATATTGAAGAAATTCAACAACACATGCGACTTTCATTTCTTACCAATCAACAAATATATCCATACAACATGAGACTACTATTGTGAAAAATATGAAACACCGTAAGAAGATAAAGTTTAATATGCTTATAAAGCAATGTCTATTACTTCAAAAACATTAAAAAAATGATCACTCAAAGGAAATATGCTTCAAAAACATTAAAAAAATGATCACTCAAAGGAAATATGCTTCTATTTTGTTTTGCCTTTGACACACATCATATACTTTATTAAATAACTCATTAGTTTTATCATAATTAAGCAATTGTTTCAAAGATCAAGTTTGTTTGCTTTATTAATGTTGAAAGCCTTTAGTTTTGGAATCCATTGCAAAAGATATAGCTCATCTTTTCATTCATTTGCTACAATCAACATCATTGAAGTGAAATCTTGTTTAACAAATAAATTGTTAATAAATTGGATAACACAATTTGATTCATATATTAATTGAAATATAAAGATACTTTCAAGATTTAAACCTCCAAAAAGATTAATTGATTTATCCTTAGTTATGATAAAGTTTTGATAATCTTACAATCCAATAGACCATCATAACATATATCATAATTCACAAAAATTCTTTAACTTTCTTGTCATATGGTTTGATGTTCCTATATCAGTGATCCAATAAGTATATTTGTGTTTACTAGTCATTCTTTCATTTATACCTAACTTACATTATTTAACATCTTAAATAATGTTTCTCATTTTTTATCATTGATTCCTATTAGGCCATATTCTTTTGTATTAACACTACCCCTTGTTGTAGTGCTTGCACCTATTTTGGCTCGTGATTTCTATAATATTAGAACATATTATACCACATCGCTTGTGTTGTATATGCGTTGTCATATTTAGGTTTTGGTTCTTTTATTTTTTAAATTTTTAATTTTTTTATAATTTTTATCCTAATAATTACCAAGAATGTTCTAGGTTAGGATTTTACACATATGACTTTGAAATTGTGTTAGGTTAATGTAAATTTCCATTAAAATAATCTAAGAGTACACAAAAAGTAAGGATAAATTATGTTTCTATCTCTAAAATATATTTTAAAATATTAATTTTAATTTCTATAAAAATTTAATATATTTTTAGTTCCTATATTTTAATAGAAGTACATGTTTTTAATTTATCATAAAAAAAACTAAAATTATATCACTTCTGATAAATATAAGAATTAAAAATATATTAACTTTTTTTGTAAAAAAATAAAATTTAATTTTAAAATATTTTGAGAAACTAAAAATATATACTAAAAAATAATTATTTCACCATGTAATTACTCTACAAATTCTCAATTATCGTCTAATACAATTAGTCTTGATTATTCTCCTACAATTACTCATAAATATTCTCAATTATTATCTCCTATAATTACTCTTAAATATTCTCCTGCTATTAAACAATTATATTACATACTTAGCTTAATGCACACACATGCATATACAAAATTGTTTATTAGAAAAATATTGTTTTCTGATGTATTTTTTTAATAAAATTGAAAATCAAAGAAGAAATCTTGTTTGAATAATTGTATTGAAATAAAAATCTCGTTTTTTGAAATATCGAAAATAATGGAATGGCATTTTCGCATTTTTTTTTTACTTGGTATGCAGTAACGTGAATGCTTGTCCTTTTCTCCTATGGCTTATACCTTACCTTTCCTCCAATTCATTTACAACCCTTGTCCTTGTTTTCTACCTCTCTTCGAGCTGTGATTTCTCTTTTCTTTCACTAACCATGGGTAAGTAAGGTTTTGTAGTTTTTCTTCTTTTTCAAGTTGTGATGTTTCTTCTTCGTTGCTAACCATAAATTTTTGAAAAATAAAATAACGAAGCAAATCATATTTTCTAATTGATATTTAAAAATAAAAAATAAAAACAAGAAATGAAAATAGAAAATGCTTTCTAATCAAATAAGTCCTTAAATATTACGAGAAATTTATTTAAATGATTAAAACTAAAGAAAAAGCATATATTTTGTATTCTTTGTTTGAATCAGAGGGAAATGAAGTGATAAGAAATAGAAAGAAAAGAATTAGGTACGGTAACAATAAAAAAATAGAATGAAAAAAAAGAAAAAAGTGAATAAATTTTTCTCTATTTATTTGAATGAATTAAGAAAGAGAATAAAAATAAATAAATAAACAAATTATACAAAAATATATTTATAATAATTAAAAAATAAATGTTTTATTCCATTACTTTTTCTTAACATTAAGTTATTTATTAGTTTATGTTATTATTTTTAAAAATTAAAAAAAAAATAAGAGAAAATTATGTTCCTCATTTTATGCTAATTTAAAAAATTAGTATTTTTAATCCCAACAAAATAAATTTCTTTCTTTTTATTTTTTTCTCAAACAAGTAGTAAAAATTTAATATTTGTATTCCAACTTTTTTGTTTTTTATCTTCTTTCACTTGATCTCTACTTAAAGTGAATGTGTCTATAGTTTAGCCTTATCAATCTGTTTTTTCTTATATGATATTGAATTTCACATATACTATGGAGGTACAAATGAATGGTTAAAGTTAGAGATAGAATATAAAACTCTTTATATGCTTCTTTTTTTTTAATCGTTTATACTTTTATAATATTAATTTATTAATAACGTATGATCTATTTTAGTAAACTATTTATAAACACTTCTAAAAAAATAAAAATAAAAATCATAATAATTTTTTTATAAATTAAAATTAACTTATATATGAACTAATT
>JAMLFT010002713.1:0-24376 GCA_026544285.1 Pachyrhizus erosus | reverse complement strand
CTTAAAATAAAAATAAAAATCTCAAACAAAATAAAATCTTATAAAATTTCTTACACAATTTTAATTTTTTGAAATTTTAAATATTGATAAATTATAACATATTGTATTATTTTAAATTTTTAATATTATATGATATCTATAAAAATAATATATTTTGATATGAAATTTTGTTGTATGAGGCGAAATTAAAAGTTAATTTTTTATTTATAAACTCGAATTTGAATATCTTTGAATGACATCTAATGGAAGAGTAATCTATAATCTACAATAAAAATAAGTATTATTTTTAGTTTTTTAATATGATATTAATTATTATTTTTATTTATATCTGTAATAATAATAGTAATATACAATAAAAAATTATAAATAAAATAATAATAATAAGATGAATTAATTTTGTAAAATTTTTATTTTTTCATCTATTTATTAATTTTTGTTGTTGTGTAAAGACACGAAGTTAATAATAAAGAGGTCTATGTTTTGTTGTAATAAACGGAAGATTGTTGGATAATAGAGTGAGCAGTAAGAAGGAAAGAACATGGCGGTGTTGTCGGACGAGGATGAGCCCGGCGAGGTCATCGAATCGGCACCGCCGCAGAAGGTTGGCGAAGAGAGAGAATTCTCTTCTTTCAAGAAGAAGCTTCTCCGAAGTGGACGCGGATGGGAAACCCCTGACTTCAACGACCTCGTAACCGGTTAGTCACTTCTTCATTCTCTTTAGTTACCACTTACCACCATATAACACTCTGCATCATTAAATGCAGTTCACTGTGTTGGATCCTTGCCCGATGGAACAAGGTTTGATTCCACTAGGACCTTCACTCTTGGCAAAGGTGACATTGCTGGCTTGGACCCTGGGATTATCACTATGAAGAAAGGGGAGCTGTCATTGTTCACATTGCCTGCCGGTGCTCATGTTTCGCGTGATTCCGACTCGGTTGTGCTGTTTGAGGTGGAACTTCTTTCTTGGATCACGGTGGTCGATGTTTGCAAAGATGGTGGAGTTCTCAAGAAAATTTTGGAGAAGGGGAGCGGGAATCACCGCCCTGGTGATCTTGATCAAGTGCTTGGTATTCTAACAGTTTCTTTGCTTTTGCTTGTTTTTACATATCACCAAGTTCACACTTATATTGTTAGAGTCTGATTTTTTATCAACTGGTCCCAGATTGTTCTGGCTTGATCAGTGGTTTGAGTCTTGAGTATGCGGTTTTTTCAAATACTTAGAGGGAGAATTTTCTAGTGTTCTTACTCGGTTTGAGTATAATTGCTTTTTGTACCAAAAAATAATTTGATTTTCATATTTCGTCGGTGTATAGAATTTTACGCTATATATCATCCAAGTAAAAATCTTCTTAGATATGATAATCCATGATTGGATGCCAACGTAAAAAACCTTTACACTTGCTGTGCATTTACTTCTATTCATGTTGTTATCCATTTTGATGTTTTTTGTTGCTTTATCACTTTTTGGCATGTTTTATGAACGAAGATTGTGTCTGCTTATTAGTTCTTGTTGGATATTTTGCTACTGCAGTGAAGTATCGGGTGGTGCTTGTTGATGGCACTGTTGTTGCAGAGACGCCAGAAGGAGGAGTTGAGTTTCACGTGAAGGATGGTATTAATGTTGAGTTGTGTTCTTTATTTGATGGAATGTAGTTTCATTTTTCATTGCACCATTTATGTGACCAATTGTGGAGCTGGTTGTAGGTCATCTTTTTCCTATATTGCCGAAAGTAATCATGACTATGACAAGGGGAGAGAAAGCTGAATTAATTGTCCAACCTCAGTGTATGTCTTTTATTCTTTTAATCTGTCTACAATATCTATATTTTTGGTGTTTCTGGCAACCAGATGAAAGGTTGGTTTATTATGTGGGCATATATTTCCTCATTTTGTTGAGATGCGTGAAACATTGGTCTCAAAATATGACTTTGAAATGAAAATGGTGTAAGTGTAACCATCTTTGCTGTCCATTGAAATGCTTCTGCCTTCTCCTAGTCAGTTTGTGTTTGATAGCACTTTGGTTGCTTTACCATAACTGCTCTTGATAAATTGATCAATCTAGGGAACTGCAAACATCAATCAAAATTTGTGCATCAATTGTGTAAGCCAATTGAAAGTTAAGCTGGCTTTTGGTAGAATTCTTTTCTGTAAATTGTGGTTCATTTCCATTTATTCTTTTTAATCTTTGCTGCTTCATTCAAATTCTTCTTGGCTACAAGTTATTCCATATCTGGATGTCAGCTTGGAATTATACTTTTATTCATTAGCTTGATGGATATTGCAATCCACTATCTCTAGTAATTAATTTGGATTTTATTTATATGGTTACTCCAGATGCCTTTGGGGAGAAGGGGAGAGAAGCTGGCAATGGACTCTGTTCAATTCCTCCGAATTCAGTGCTGCATGTTAATGTTGAATTGGAGTCCTTCAAGTCTGTCATAAATGTTACTGGTGACTCCAAGGTGCTTAAAAAGATTTTGAAAGAAGGGGAGGGTACTTTCACAGCCAATGAGGGTGCAAATGTTACTGGTAAGAAAACAACACACATTTATGCGCAACAAGTTCAACCACTTGGGTTGCTTGCTTATTAACGTAGTTGATTTGAATCAGAATGGATCTAGAATTGTAAGGGTTATTGTCATATAATGTGAGAGGAAATTTCAAATCTGTGGCCATGGTCAGATGTTTCATTGTAATCTATATTCGTAGACTCTTGATTTGATTGTAATTTTTCTATTTCTGATTTCTTTTCATCTCCTTTAGTGTTACAATTATTAGTATATGAGAAGTAATAAACCACATAAACTGTGTTAATTGTGAGGTTAATTTAAAATTGAATACAATAATTAGCCAAAAATTGTGATGGAAGAGTAATTAAGTTTAAATATCTTCTACACTAAAATTATGAATTGGGGCTAGTTTCATGTTAATGTTCCCAAATCTAGTGTCACTTGATGTTATTGGAGACAAGGGTTAAATGTTCTTTTTCCATGTTATCTGTCAACTCAGTTTCAAATTTACTTTAAAGATTAATCATCACATGAAAAAGAAAACATTAAAGGAAGGGTATTAACTTCTGCATCTAGACAGACCACTAAAGTACAATCACACCACACACAAAAAAGAAAAATACAATGACTATTGTAGTGGTCAGCAGGGACAGACAATAAAATTGCACTGTGTAACTTGTATGTGTAGCTTCTTTCTAGAATGGTTTTCTGAGAAAACACTCCAATTGTAAGTATATAAAGTTTGTTGTTTCTTCAATGTAAGAAGGTACTGCAACTATAATTTTATTTTTGTGTAAATTAAAGTCAAAGAAGAAAAGGAAGAAGAAGCATCATTTTACTAATTGCTTTTGTTGAAATTGCTATGGTAGTCAACTTCACAGCTATGCTAGAAGATGGCACTGTATTTGAGAAAAGAGGAATTGATGAAACACAACCCTTGGAATTCATAACTGATGAGGGTGAGCTTACTGTGTCCTATTTTAACGGCATCTTTTTGTATGCTGTTAGATTATATGAAAATATTTTATAGATTATGCTCTAGGATTATTTTCCCTATTTGCTCATCATCTCAGAGGATTGATTGCCTTATTTTCTTATCTTATCATGATTTGTTTCTCTAACTAGTTAATTTTATGATTAGAATAAATATGGGTTAGTCCTCTGTTTTATGAAATATCAAACACATCAAGACATTGTAATACATCTCAGTTTATATTAATTCAACCTTTCATTTTCTTTTATTTCTCTTGCCCCCTATACCTAAAACTTCACAATTTCAACACATTCATTTTTCCCATTTGTTTGGTGATGAACTAATGGTTATTCAGCATTTTTTATTATGACTTCTAGGAATTGATGATAATAATGGTTTTTTATTTTGTTGTCTGTAGAACAAGTGATTACTGGTCTAGACCGAGCTGTGGCAACTATGATGAAGGGCGAGAGGGCCATAATTAGCATACATCCTGATTATGCATTTGGAAATGTTGAAGTGAAACGAGATCTTGCCATTGTGCCACCTGGCTCAAATGTAGTCTATGACATCGAGATGGTAGATTTTATTAAGGTAAAAGGAAAAGAAATCTTTTGCCATTCCTATTGGTTTTTCCTGTAGACTATGTTGGAAACTTGTATCATTTATCAAAAGAGTGGAGAAAACCAAATGACTTGCAGTATGCTTTAGTTTCTCTTGCACCGTATAATTCGTCTGTTAAATATATATAATTTCTCATGCAGTATTGCTTTCAATACTTCTAACTTTTGTTTGATTTAAAGGAGAAAGCTCCATGGGAATTGAATAGTAAGGAGAAAATTGAGGTGGCTGGGAGGAAGAAAGAAGAAGGAAATGTATTATTTAAAGGTGGCAATTATCAGCAAGCAGGGAAGAAGTATGAAAAGGTAAACTCTTGACTTGCATTGGCTCTGGTTTTTTAAGTTTTTTGTTAAGATTCCTTCAGTTTGCAACTTCTGCCAAATCCATGATTCCTTGTTTTCTCTCAGGCTGCCGATTTTGTTATTGAAGATGGATCTATTGGGGATGATGAGCAAAAGCAAGCTAAGGCACTGAGAGTGTCATGCTTGTTGAATGGTGCAGCTTGTAGCCTTAAACTTAATGACTTTCCTGGAGCAATCAAGCTATGTTCACAGGTAACAGCCAATCAAGTCATGCATAAGATTTGAAACAGCCTACTATCTGAGCAGATTGGCTAATTGGAGAGAATAACTGTGGGTGAGAATTGATAACGAGCTGTATGCTTTAGGTATAACAAATTGGGAGGTAAAGGAAATCAAAATAGTTCTCATGAAAGTTCTGATCTGCTATTTTTGAATTATGAGTTACTTGAAGTAACTAGATGCTATGCAATTGTCTGATAGAAACTCTTTCAAATATTGCAAAAATCTGCGAATTAACCAAGATTACTGAAGCAGAAATGGATCATTACTGTAACTAGACTAGGTTTTTGAGGGGCTAGCTTCCTCTCAAGTTCCATCCTTCCCACTGAATTCTTGCTTTCATCTCTTTGTTCCCTCTCTTTGCTATTACCACTTTAACAGGCTTCATCCCACTCTTCCTTTCCGCCTCTGCCAGATGTCTAGACAGTTACAAGAAAATCCCTGTTTGCATTCCCATATGTCTCCACACACACACTAGTAATGGCAGGGTATCTGTATCTATCAATTATATTCTGCTAAGTTGTTTCATCAGCTGATGATGCATAAATGACTGTATTGTATTAGTTGAGGGAGGCTTGAACACTGGTTGTGCTGAGATTGTTATTTACATATTTTAACAAATATTTTAGTATTATTGTCTGCTAAGGCACTTATGTGTTTCAATTATGAAAAGATTCACACGATGTCTTCTCAATTTCTAGATGAATAATGGCAATGCATGGGTACAGAAAATTATTATATTGGCATATACAGATACTGGTAAACTTACAAAATAGTTAAGTGGAAAATTTTCCACATATATTGGAAGCTTCATGTATGCTGATGAGTCCAAACAAGGAAATAGATGGATTAATATCATCTCATTGATCAACTTTTAAGATGTAGGCCTGGGTTATACTAATGAATTTCTTACTCTTTTCTCAGGTGCTTGATGTTGAATTTTGCAATGTGAAAGCTTTGTACAGACGAGCACAAGCATATATAGAAACTGGAGACTTCCTTTTAGCCGATGTAGACATCAAAAAAGCTCTTGAGGTAGACCCACTAAACAGGTACTTAAAAGGGTTGATTCTCCAAAAAGAAATTAGTGGTGGATTAAAATGGATGTTTCTCGTTACAGAAACATGAATTTTCATTTTCCAGGGAGATAAAGGTAATTCAGAAGAAATTGAAGCAACTTCAAGCTTACAGTGACAAAAAAGATGCTAAGCTATATGAAAACATGTTTTCACATAAAACAAAGGACTCGTCTATGGCTATAAAGGTGAATGTTGTTTAGACTTATTGACTTTTTTGCTTGTGTATTTGAAATTAGGATATTTGTCTTGCCTCCAGTATCGCATACCTATTCTTTTGGGAGAAAATTGAGTACAAGTAGGGTTGAAATAATAGCATACTTCTTTAGCAAAAAAAAAAAAAAAGTTAAAAAGAGTGAGAAAGAAAAGATGCTAAATTTAACCATGAATTTTAGGTAAGGACCTATGGTGGTATGGATATCATAACAGGGCTGACTTATGTTCACTCGTTTGTTTTCTATTAAAATGTGATTTTGGGGCAGATGAAGAACCCAATTACTGTTGTGTGGATAGGGTCAGGTTGTGTGTTGTGTGGACTTATGAATTGTCCATCAATGGCCGAATCTTAACAAGGGTCTTTTTAGATCCATAGGCTCACATTGTGTAATGTGGACATTTTTTGAATCTAATGATTGCTTGTGGATCTATGGAGCCAACATGGATGCTACAGAAACACGAAATTTCCCAGTCTGGCTTGATGCCTTGATGAGGCAATGAATAAAGAAAGATTTCAACAATTCCCATGTTGTCACATTAGGATTTGTTTATCAGTTCTCTTATCCATTTTGTCCTTAATATTTGTTTGTCAATAAAATCGCCCAATGTTCTTGCTTCCAGATAAATTGTGTTTGTAACTAATGCTCTTACTCTTCTCAAACAGAGATTGAAGGTTGAGAAAAATGAGAGGGAACATGAAGTGGTTGCAAAAATGGAAATGGACAAAGTTGCTGATGGCGTTGTGATTTAATAGTTGATTCTTGTTTAACCTGTATAGATTATAGTATAAAACTTCTATATTAAAAATATGTAAATTAGTAGATGGAGGTTGCAAATTCAATTCGGATGAAAATCTACACGTTCCAATGAAATACATTCATGTATACCATCAACTTGTAATCTTGCCACATTTCAAATAAACATTATACACACTAAACTTCCATGCAAGTTTTGTTTAACTGTTATATTGAACGAGTTAATCTTAAAGCAATGTTAACTTTTTTCCTTCTTCGGCAAGTGTATTGATTCAATTATAGTATAGTACTTTTTCAAGTACGAATGTTGTACCCACAAGGAATAGTTTCAGTAAAAAATTTTATGTTATAAATCTCTCTGAGCATAAATCAATGGATAAATATTTAATTTAAATTGAGATTTGGTTTTCAAAATAACTTTATGACAAACAGAATATGATTTAACAAAAACTTGATTTTTAAAATTTTAATTATGAGATTTAGGATTGAACGTATTTTATCTTTAATCTCTTGCACTTTGTATTTCAAATCACATACAATTCTCACAATACTTATTTTTTATACCACATTCTAAATCATTTACACTGATTCCTCCTGCATGAAATTCTAGAGATAATTTGCTAAACACTAATCCCTTAGTTGTTCAAAAAATCTTTAAATTCGAATGTTCTTAGGTAATCGATAGGTTGAAATATATTTCTAGCATTACAATATATTAAATATTTCCATTCAAATCTAATTCTTACACATATTTTTCAGTCATATATAAGAATAAAAATAAAGAATCTATTTATTAGATAGAAACCAACAATAAGAATAAAATGGAAATACAAAAAACATGTAAAGAAAGAGAATTAATATATAATCATCACCAAAATACAATTGAGTTTGAATAGATTACATTCAATCCCTCAAGGAAGAAGTTAGCCGCTCATGGTAGCCGTCTTTACTGCAAGATAAGTTTTCTTCACACCAAGATACCTAATTTCGTTTCCCTCTCTCGTTTTTAAACTTTCTCCATACTGACTTAAGTGACTTTTCGCTTGAGCTAGATATTTTCACTTAAGCGAAAATGTACATAAAATTGAGAAAGGGTTATCTCGCTCCAACGAGATATATCTCGCTCAAGCGAGATTCTCTGCTGAGAAACACTTGTTCTCTGGATCATTTTCACTTGAGCGAGACGATGTCGCTTGGGCGAATTCTGCTGGAATTCCTCTGGGTCTCGCTTGAGCGAAATTTTTCTTAATGTCTTTTTGCTCCTCAACTCCCTAAATTTCATATAAAAATTGGGATTAAATATCTCACTTTGTTTCTAGAGTCAAAACATGTATTTTAATAAAAGTAGTCTCAAATTAGAAAGTAATTATTAATTTTCACAACAGTAAAACATAAAAGACACAAATTTTCTCACATAAATATATTAAATAGTGATACTTATCATGCAACCAAGCCGTAATACTGATAATAGCATTTTAGCTCATTACATTTATAATTTGGATAGTGATATTTTCACGTTAGCGTGAGCAGAGTATATATTGACAACTTTAACACTATTCCTTGCGAATGTACTTTTTTTATTTACTTCTTTATATAACTAAATTGTCCCACACAAAAGTACAATATCTAAAGGTAGAGTTCCATATGCAATTGAGCCAACTCAATATGCATCAGCTATGATCCTCTTAAAAAATAACTATCTTGTTCGGAGCAGTTTTCAAATACTTTAGAATTTTGTAGACAACTTCTAAGTGTTCTTTGTGAAGAGTTCACAATTTGGCTCATCAAACTTATTCCAAACACAATTTCAAGTTATGAGCGAGATAAATAAATAATTTTTCCAACTAACCTTAGGTACGCAGAAGTGTCCAGCGGTGCAATTTCTTGCTTATTTTCAAGCTTCTCATTAAGATCAACTGGGTTGTCAACTGATATGGAACCACTTAATGTATCTTCAAGAAGGTCTAATATGTATTCCTTTGAGAGACAATTATTCCCTTCTTAGATCCTGCAACTGCTATCCCTAAAAAAATATTTGAGGCCCAAAATCCTTAGTTTCAAATTCAGCAGCCAAAGACTTATTTGACATATTCTTATCAAGCAAGTCTTCCCCTATGAACATTGTACTGTATCATCCACACATACAATTAATATAGCTAACCTCTGAAACATTTCGTGGTGTTCCATTAACTTAACCAACCGTAATAGCTGAATTAAATAAATTTACAAAAATTGTTTGTGACTAAATAAGATACAGGAGAATTTTTGCCTTTTAAGTATAGAACCAACTATATATGAAAATCAATGAATACTAAAAGAAAGAAAATGAACAAAAAAACATGAATAATATCGTGTGTGTGTGTGTATAATTTTAAATATGAAATTTCTATGTCGCACCGAAGTTTGCTACAACTAGTCAACATAAATAATAAATACATGACCAACTAAAAGGGTGCTTCAAGAAATGGTATTTAAAATGTAATACAACATAATGATATCTACCCTCCAAAATACACCAAAAATAGCCCACTTATAGTATGAACATGGCACATAAAACAACTGAAGATACTGCCCATTTGGATGCATTTGCCATGTTCTGTTCCTTAGCGGTGCATTTTTGTGTTGCAGATACTAAGTTAAAAGAATTTATAAGCTTTTCGATTGCAAAACCAACTTTAAGCTAGGGAACATATCATGTTGATTAGAACAAATGAACAAATTTCTCTTTAATAATTTAATTTACATATGGGCTTTCTGGTAAAGGAAAAGATAAGAAAAAATTGTAAATAGAAAAATGGAACGGGCCAGAGAGTACAAAAGGAGCCCAACAAAAGCACCCAGAGAAGCTTGATGGGCCAGTGATGGCGATCCATCGAATCCAATCCAAGTCCCCGCTTAAACCTCAAAACAAAACCTAAACTAATAACTATGGCCGCCTTGTGTTTCTTGCCCTTGTTCTCTACCCTAGGCTTCTTCTTTCACTAACCAAAATTCAACTAACGCGCACCGCACCGCACCGTTTCGGAGTGTGGCTCTATGGGCGAACTCTACAGGATCAGCTCCGTCGATTGGAGACCTTCGCCGGTGCTCGCTTTAGCCACCAGCTTCGACGGCTTGCGAGTCGCCGCCGCTCGCCAAGACGGCTCCCTCGAAATCTGGCTCGTCTCTCCCGGCTCCATCGGCTGGCACTGTCAGCTGGTAACTAACTAACTAACTAACTAACTATCTAACTAACTAACTATTCTCCTTTACGACTTAGTTTCGTTTCGATGTTCTCTTTCTGATGCATTCATTTTGTCGCTTGCAGACTATACACGGAAACCCTAACGGAAGAGTAACATCGCTTATTTGGTGCCCCGGTGGCTCCGACGGAAGTCGCTTGTTTTCGTCTAATATAGATGGCTCCGTTACTAAGTGGGATCTTTTCCGTTTGACGCAGAAGGTATCGTGTATGATGTTATTCTCTTTGCTTTTGGAGATAAGATGATAGTGTGATTCAAGCTTCTGGGCTCTTTTATGTGTTTCATTGAAGCTTGTGAACTATTTTATGTGTTTTTGTCACAGTGTGGAATTTAGGTTTATACCAGTAGAAACATTTATGTTAGAGACACTCCTATTTGTAGGACGGTTAGGTTAGGTGTAGTTCTTACTTGCTAGTGTGTTGAATGTGTTTTTAGTTGCTTGTCAGGGAAATTTTTGTTGTTGTGGATTGGTCTTTAAAGTGTTTATTGTGTGGGTTGTCTAATTTGACACGTGGCGCTTGCAGACTGTGCTTAAATCGGATGGTGTCTCAATTTGGCAAATGGCAGTGACTTTTCCTAATGTTAGAAGGAAGGATGAACGAATGGGGAATGGGTTCCATGATTTTGATGAAAATGAGAGTAGTGAGAGCGATGAAGATTCCGATTCACCTGGTTCTCTTGAGCATTCTGTTGGAGAGCATCCACGTGTGGCAATTGGTCTTGACAATGGATGTGTGAGAATTTATGATATCTCTGACACAGATGAATTTATTCATGTAAAATCTTTGCCCCCGGTCAAAGGTGACGTTTTCCTCAAGTCATTTTGTCTTGTAGTAAGCAGGTTTTTCTTTTCTCCCATTAAGAGGATGTTTTGTGTTGCGGTTTACAGGACGAGTTTTAAGTGTGACTTGGAGTACAGATGCCAAATGCATATATTCAGGAAGTAGTGACGGGTATGTATTGAAGTTGTGATGGATAAAAAGATCATATTGTGTGTGCTGCTAAAGTTACTTGAAGCTTATCACCTTTTTTCTTTTTCTATTAACTAAAATTGTATGCTTGATTATGCAAAAAACTAAGCATAGTCTACACATTTATTAATTGGTCTTGTTACATTGTTAAATGTCCTTATTTATGTTTCTTGTCTGTCTCCTCACAGGTTGATAAGATGCTGGAATGCTACATTGGGCAATGAAATCTATAGGATAACAGCTGGACTTGGAGGGTTGGGCAGTGGACATGAGCTTTGCATATGGTCATTACTGTCTTTAAGGTGATAATGAATGCCTATTTTGTTCAATTGTCTTTCAATATAACTATATATGCATATACATCTGCAACCCACATCCACCATATTGTTATAATTTTGATGGTAGAGTTCTTTCTTCCTATTTGCAAACTGTTGTAGCTAATTGTTTAGTCATTATCTATAGGTCTGGTACACTTGTTAGTGCAGACAGCAGTGGTAGTGTCCAGTTTTGGGACAGCCAACATGGAACTCTCTTGCAAGCACATTCTTCACACAAGGGACATGCATATGCACTGGCAGCAGCTCCTAGTCATGATAGGGTGTTCTCTGCTGGTTCTGATGGTCAGGTACCGAGTTGCATGATTTTTTAATTCTAATAAAACCATAGTAATTTATCCTTTTGACTTTGCAATTGTCTGCTTATGTATGTTTATTTGATAGCTGTTTAGCAATATATTGCTGACATTACTCATTAGTTTTTCACACATTTATACTATTTGCATAACTTCCATTGTTGTTGAGGTCAAATTCAAGTAGTGACTGTATATTTCACTCTGCACTTTTTTTCCTTTAAATTAATATGTGGATATGTGTTGCCACATGGGAATGTATATGATGGTTTCAATGTTGGTAATGTACATATATGAATGCCATATTGCAAAGAATAGTTTAGTTAAAAGGTTTAAATAGTATAATGATTGAGAATAAGTGGAAACCAAAATTCACAAGTTGAAATTGAAATGATTAAAAGGATAGGTTGAAATGGACCACAAGAGAGGTAGTTCTATGTTCTCGGATAGGGTGAAATGCATGTGAGATTTCCAACCACTTCTCTCCAATGATTGAAGATGACAGCTATGATTTTTTAGGTTAATGTTTGGTTGTATATTTTTGTCAATGAAAGTAATAAAAGAAGTGATTTTACAAAACATAGAAATTTGTAGTTTGAATATTTGGTTTCTGATGAGATGGTTAGAAGCCTTTAGTGTAATTTTACCAAGAGTTGATTCAGTAAGTATCAAGTTTGGCATTATTCATAGTGTCTCATCATTCATAATGATTGATTAATGAATGAGATATTGAAGGTTTTATGTTGCTGTGGGGTCTGGTTTTGTGGTGACTAAATCAAAGTCATTACATTATTGGGAATGTCTTAAACCCTATGCATTGGATTTATTCTTGGAGGTTGAGCTTTGTGGGGAAAGAGATGCAATAACATGATTGAGTGAAACAGTTTTAACTTTTAATAGGCATATTATATAGATAAGCATGTTAAATAGTGTAGCTTTAATTGTAGCTACACTATTTAACTTACATTTGTTGTGTATTTCTATTTCTATTTATAGCAAGTTAGAGTATTCTCTATTACCTTACAGGGTATCATAGTTCTGCATTTGTATATTGTCAAGGATACTGAGTAAATGTAATGCCATTGCATGTTACACGTGAGGCCATATATTTTGTTGTTATTACTTATTCATTAAATTATTTTCTGTTGCCCCATTTTCCAATCAGTTGCAGTGTTATCCCATACTTAGTCTGTTGATGATGTGAATTATAATGTTGTTTTAGTTTTTTTTATTTGAAGGTTATTCTTTACAAGCTGTCTAGTAGTCACTTAGCATCATCCGATGATATCAATTCTTCATCAAGGATGAAGAGATGGATCTATGTTCACTATGTAAGGGCTCATACCCATGACATCAGGGCCCTGACTGTTGCTGTACCAATATGTCATGAAGGTCTTTTTGAAATTTATTGTTTATAAATTTTGTTATTTATTCTGCAAATATAGTATTCACTAGTTTGGATGAGCTTTGGGTATAAAGCAAGCATTCTTGGAAAAGTCAAATTTTTGTTTTCAAGAGAAATGAAAATGGTTTCTCTTCTATTTTCTGAAGGTCAATATTTCAGCATGGCCAACAGTTATTTTCAATTCTGAAAGTGTTTCTTTGCTGTATAAAAGCTTATCCAAATAGGCAGAATCTTTAGTTTCTATTTATACATTTGCCATGTCCTGTTCCTTAGCTGTTCATTTTTGTGTAACAGCAGATATTAAGCCAGAAAAGAGGATTAAAAGAGTTCGACGAGCAGAAAAGCCCATTGATTTTAGTTACCATAAGTGGGCTCATTTGGGGGTTCCCATGCTTATCTCAGCAGGAGATGACACAAAACTTTTTGCATATCCAGTGAAAGAATTCACCATGTTTTCTCCTCATGATATCTGTCCTGTGCCTCAGAGAACACCCATTCAACTAGTGCATAATTCTGTCTTTAATCAATCCAAAATGCTTTTAGTCCAATCTTCACAAAAGATAGATGTTCATTTGCTTCAACTCAAAAATGTCCGCACCTGTGGAGGCTTTGTAAATACTGAATTAGTGGCTCGAGTCACGAGTAAGGCATCTCGGAAGATAATTTGCAGCACCATTTCTAATTCAGGGGCGCTATTTGCATACTCTGATAATAAAAAGCCTAGTCTTTTTGACTTGAAAAGGGGTGGCGTTGGAAAAATCTCATGGGATGTTGGTAAAAGGAAGCTTCCTCAAATAGTACCATTTGCCCATTCTATGGTTTTTACTCATGACTCCTCCAAGTTGATAATAGCCGGTCACGATAGAAGGATATATGTAAGCTAGCAACATGCTTGATCTCTATTATGATTAAATTGTGTTTTATGTAAAATTTGGGTACTTTTACTTAAGGGAATTTCTTTTGCTTTTATTTGCAAGAACTTCTGATCTTATCCAAACTATGATTATTTTACTCCATACTTTATGATAATAATGCTGTGCATCATTTGCTGTTTACTATTCTGGCCATTGCTTCGTGGAACTTGGTAATATTTTGTATCTGAAGACTGTCTAAAGCGAATTTATGTTGTGTCATTATTACTATTATTATTATTAAAATTGTCCAGATAGGGTTTGAGTATCAATCAACTATGATTTGTTATCCTTCACATAAATGCTACACAGTGCTTTTTTCTTTATTTTTTGTGATTTGTTGAACAGTGCTCCCCCCTGCAAATGCATGAGCACTTCTGCTAGTTATGATTATTTGCTAGAATTTAAGCTTGGATTAATTCTAAATTGGATTGTATAATTAACTTCTAAATTTCTCCTTGGTTGATTTGTTTGTCAGTTGTTTCCAAAGTGTTGGTTAAAATATTATGATGGTTTAAAATGTATTTGTTTTACCAATATTCTGCTTTTGAATGCTATAGGTTGTGGATATTGGGAGGACAGATAAAGATTCACCAGAATTAGTGCATATTTTTACGCCCCGTCGTGAACCACAAGATGAGGAGTTACCTCCAACTGAGCCACCCATGACAAAATTATTTACTAGTTCTGATGGGCAGTGGTTGGCAGCTGTGAACTGCTTTGGGGATATATATGTATTTAACTTGGAGATACAAAGGTATTGTTTCTAATTTAGTTAACCTTTTCTTTTTAATTCAGGAGACTATTGCTGTAGCTGCTTTGTGGTAGATAACTAGGACATGTTGCTTAAGAAAATTGAAACTAAAAGGACTACCTTTTGGGGAGACACAAATACACATTAGACAATCTTCAGAAAGTTTTGATTGGATGTTGCTATTTGCTGTGGTAGATTACAGTATCATGTTGTCTGTTTAGGTGCAAAAATAATTAACTGGGGTAATTCCTATGGGTTCGTTATTATTCTCTGCCCCCTTTTTCTTTGGTTGCTCTTTGATTCTAGGAGGTGGCTATGATTGCATATTTGCATGAATTATTTGATATTGATAGTTGTATTTATAAAATAAACCTGCTTGTGCTACAGCCAGCACTGGTTCATTTCAAGATTAGATGGCGCCTCTGTTACAGCCGGTGGATTTCCTCCCCAGAATGGCAATGTGCTGGTAGTTACAACTTCCTCAAATCAAGTGTATGCACTTGACGTAGAGGCCAAGCAGTTGGGAGAATGGTCCAAACGGCACACATCTGCTCTTCCTAGGAGATACCAGGAATTTCCTGGTGAAGTTATTGGGCTCTCATTCCCTCCATCTGAAACTTCATCTTCTCCATCAGCAACTTCATCTTCGGTAGTTGTTTACAGCTCCAGGTATGCCTTTTTAAATATGAAGTTGACATCTTGCATTGATGAAATGATAAAAACTTAAATGTGAGAAGTACATGTGTTATGCAAAAATACTTTTCTTTTTATATGAAACTAATTGCTTAATAATACTCGTTATTTGTTGATTTATATGTTGTATTTATTAATTTTTTTATTCCGGGGCTTCATACATGTCCTGTATGAAGAATTTCATGCTGTATGTAAGTCTATGATTTGCATAAATTTTTAGAAACTCAAGCACTCAGAATTGCTTCTACATCTGGTTGTTTTTCCTGGTATCCTTAACAATCGGAGAGTATTATGATATATACGTGTTTCATTTCAGACTTGTGATACATAGAAAGTTAACCATTCTATGTCAGTTGGTTTCAGAATTATAATATTAATAATTCCTGACTCAATATAGGAGCTATGGAATATGAAAATATTGTTTGTCTTTTTATTTATTTTTGAAATATTTTCTCATGTTTGGAAATTGTTTTATGCTCAGGGCAATGTGCTTGATTGACTTTGGTTTGCCCGTGGAGCAAGATGAAAGTGATATGCTAAATACTCAAGATTCACTGACAAGGAAATTACAAAACTTTAATGTTAAGAAGAGGACCAGACATAATAGGAAGAACTTCGAAGTTTTACCTTTAGAGAATCCTGTTTTATTTTTAGCTTATACTTCAAAAAATTCTTTATTTATTGTAGACAAACCCTGGTTGCAAGTGGTAAAGAGTTTAGAAGCCCCACCGGTCCACAGGCATATATTTGGGACCTGAGGCATTAAGCTACCTAGAGAATTGTTCTCAGCTTGAGGAGATATATGATGGGATAAAAGTCCCATGTTTCGTTTTTTTTTTTTTTTTTGTCTCTTCATGGCTGGGATCTGGAATAGTGTATTGTGCTATCATAATCAATTTTGTTCCATTAGTAATAGCTTCATTTTACAATTTATTTTATTTTTTATTTACGAAAGATGTACTTTTACTCTCAATCAATCCCCAGCTGTTTTTGCTGCTTGATGTAGTAGAATCTTTTCATACTTATAACACTATGGTTAAGATGTAATTAAAATTTCATATGAAAAATAAATAGTTTGTATTGTATAAACGAGGGTATCAATTTGTAGGAGGGAATAACCATTGTTTGGTTCAGTTATGGATTTCATGAACTAAAACTTTTTGTTAATTTTGTAATACTTATTTCTTTGACTGTAATTCTTTATAATTTGACAGTTTTTCTTTCGCACAAAGTATTTGAAAAATTGGAAAAAATTATTATACATGATAAAATTATCATGAATTTAATGGAAGGAGTAAATAAATGCTTTAGAATAACTGAAACCAATTTCCATAAATTCATGATAAGGCATTGATAGGACGAGAGAACTTATACGTAAGCACAGCTTTCAGAAAGATAGCTGCATCAAGCATGAACAGATTTACACGTTCATGTGGTCTATTATGTACTTTCTCTATTCTCCTATTTAGACCACTAAAATTCCACAACTAATGATTGTGAATAAAATTAAAAATATACAAACTATATTTTTTTTCTCGCTAATAACTTGTGAGTATAAGAATTGTGTTTGCGACAATCTGGAACTAATTTTGTTGTTTTTATTTGTCATATTTTGTATTTCCTAATTTGGTCTATAAATTGCAAAGCAATGTTACCATTCCATTCTAAATCTTGTGTCTTCCAATGTAGGCAATGAACGTGTGCTAACAATGTAATTTCCAGTTACAAACATCAATTGAATACTACATAATAAAGTAATAATCACCAGTGAAATCGGGTGTGTTTGTCCGTTTCCAAATATCTAAAGTTATTTTCCAATAGATACATGCAGTTGGTTGGAGTCTGAGAACATAAAAACTACGAATACAGGATTTTGTTGGATATCTTACCAAAACAAATATTCAATAATTGTACCGAGTGTTATGAATGGATCACATTTCAAGTGGGGTAGTTTTCACAAGGTGGTCGGGCTGCCCCGAAAATGAAGCTTGGCTTGTGGTTTCATTTGGATACATTGTCCATTTTGGGTGTGAAGCTACTTACCTTGCCACATTTACCCACCCAAAGTGGTTGTGAGCTAGGCTGGCAGTGGCTGAACTTAATAAAGTGGGTCACTACTCATTACTAGGCCTTTGGATTTGATATATGCTTCATGGTGGTGAGTGAAGTGACTTTTCCTTTTTCTCTGGCTCTCTTCCTAGCTGTGCTGAGTGGTGAATTAGTTAATTCAGTTTTGTGTTTATTATTATTACTGGTGAAAAAGGATGAATAGTAATACCATCTGAAGAAGAGTTTGTGAATAGTATCCAAAGAAGAAGACCTGGGAGGTCCCAGAGATGCCTGCCACTAATGACAACAAAAGAAAAATGGAGGACAGAAACCTTATTCAGTTTCCTATATTCTCTTAGGTTGCTCCCAATAGCATAGGCAATAGCATAGGAGCAGATTAAAAAAAAAAAAGGTAAAATTACAACATAAGAGCTTTTCTTTTTTTAATATTTTGGAAAAAAGAAAAGAGAAAAAGGAAAAAAAAAGAAAGAAGAAAAAGAAAAGGAGTTCCTTTTGACTGACATTGAGCAGCTTCTCTCCTTTGACATCCATTCTTCTGGTCTCTCTTTCCACAGCAATGCAGCAACAACAGTTACAAGGACTTCAGCAAAATCGCTCATTTCTCTTCTTCATCAAAACCACCTGATCAGTGATGTAACAAAGAACTTGTTAGCATATATCCTTTCAAGTCTTTTCTAAGTAACAAAACAGAATATTCTAGACAAATGGATCTTCACCTTGTTCTTCTGAGGCGAGTTTTCCAGCAAGAGACCGCTCTAAGAAACCATAGTGCTTCTGGAATTTTTTTTTTCTCTGCATAAGACCAACAAATTTAGGTCCACACAATAAAAATGTGCAATGCAAAGGGCTGATATAACTCATAGTGAAATGATTTAATAAAAGAATTAGCCATAGAACTTGAGTTGTACCTTTATTTTTGTGGCAGATACACATTGAGAAAAATCCAATGCACTCTCCACTGCTCCATTCCCTGAGAAATTGTCTTGCTTCTGTTCAACAACAATAGAACCAACCCGTTAGCATTTTTTTTAATTTTTTTGCTGCTAAGGAGAAATTAGACACACATTATTGAGTGACATTAACCTTGTGACTCTCCTTAGAACAGTTGAAAAAAGGAGAGCTAGCAGTGTCATCAAGAGGTGAAGGCTGTTGACTTCTGCCATATTCTTTGACCTTCTTCTTCTTTTGGGATTCTTTGGCTGTAGAAGAAAGGCAGGGATACCAATTCTGACAATAGCATTCATTATCATAATATGGAGGTCCAGAAGAAGCGTCAGAGACCATTGATAAATCTTCCTCAGACTCCTCCATTCTTGCTCCCTTTCCTTCATACTCCACAACCCCACTTTTCCTTTGGAAGTAATTTTCAGAAAGAGAGGATTGGTCCAAATAATGGGTCCAACCGGATTCGCTAGCACTACTGTATTGTGAAGCAGCAGTTATATGATAATCCATTCAAGCCTTCTTTCTTCTAGTATAACTAGGCACCAAGGTTGGTTTTCTTTTATAGATGCTCAATATGTATGATATGATCAAGTGAAAGATGAAAGATCATATAGCGGTTGAGGACCTAGAGGTAGCTACTTTGTTCTATCTCCCCTATGTCTCTTACCCCTTGTGCTTCTTATGTAGTTCTTTTCAGCAAAAGTTAGAAAAGGAGTAAAAGGAGAATTGATGAAAAAAAAAATAAAAATTCAATAAACTAAGAAAGAGAGAGGAATTGCACTAGAATTTTAAACTGGTTCTGTCCTTTTGCACAATCCTTTCGCCTTCTTATTTTATCTTTATGCGAATGAATCAATATTGCCAGTTGGCCTTGTGAACGTGTGTGTACGAGAGTGTCTGCTAGCGAAAGAGTGAGAGAATGTGATAAGGGGAGAGATTATGATTTATGGCAGCATTTCATTGCATTACTCCCATCGAAACATAGTGCTGTCCTTTCAGGACAAAAGTTAATCTTAATTTGGCCAAGTCACAACTAATGATACTTTAATGATTAGCTTTTTGTTTCTATTAATGGTTACGACGCTTGCAAGTTGACTCCACATTAAATGCACTCTGCTCCCTCTCCTAAGGCTTTGCTTATTTTCTTCCACACCCTTAAACATTGTGTGCTTTGCAACAACCAACAAACCAAAGTTTCTCCCTTCATTTATTTTTCATTTTTTTAATATTTTGCTCAACATATATGTCGCAAACCAATATTTACCACTAGTGTGAAGTTTAACAGTTGTGATGTGAGGGTTTCTTTGGTTTCTTTCCCTTTTTTTTTTCCCAGCTGAAATTGGGGAGCTCAGAAAGTACATACAACTGGACATGCGTTACTAAAGAGTTAAAGGGAGGGTTTTACAAATTTTAAAAGTTTTTACATGTATAATTGCTATAGTGGAACTATCTCAAGTAGTGTTTAGTTTGGTTTGGTTATTCATTTTGCCATAAATTACCATTTTTAGTAGTTGTTTGTTCTCTCGTACTAGAAGTTCTATAAATGTAAATCTCCTCATAGAGCTAGACAGACCCACGTTTCATTGAAAGAAACCACTAATGACCACCTGATTTGAATGTGACACTAATAAGAAGCATTTATTCTTACAATAAAAGACGACTGGTTATTTAAGTTTTATGTTCTCTTAATGCTTAATTCTCACTTTAGTCACAAAGGTTTTACTTGGCCATGTTTTCTTGGTTTGTTTTCCATTTTTATTGTTACCCTTTTTCTTCTAGTGAATAAATGTGATACTGCAAGGAGACACTCAATTATTATGTAACAGGATGTCAATGACATGTTGAAACTATCAGTAGAAACTCACTTAAAAAATTGTTGCACAAATAAAAAACGTAGTTTTATTTGATCGTAACTAAACTTAAACGTCAAAAAAAAACTTCTTGGAGAGGGTTGTCCAATTCAAAGCCACACTCATGAAAAAGATATAAGGTTGTTTCAAATCTTTAATTACTTGTATCACCCCACAATGACTTGTTACCATTTTTTATTCAAAAACAAAACGTTACCCATGTGGTATCACATAATTCCCTCAATAAATACAAACGAAAGTTACGCAGGAGTCAAATTTAATGCAGAAAGTGAACCACTCAAACCCTGAGAGGACAATGTACAAAAGATAGCCATGAGGATGCAAGGGAGTCTAGTACAATTCAGATTCAGAAATGCCATACAGGTACAATTTGCTCCTAGTGACAAAAACCCACCTCGTCCAAATGGTAGAAAATCCATATAGTACTTACGACACACCTATGCCCCACCAAGGTTTGCTCTACCTGTGATTTGGGTGGGGAAAATATTGTCACATTTGGGTAACATTAGGCTTGGAATTTGATATGTATATAGCTTATTGTATGTACTATGCAATGCAAGGGTGGAATTGCATTGAACAGTAAAAAACAATTCGTCGGTTGATATGGGAAACGTGATAATAATATCAATAAATCTTGCTTTCCTAGATTGGTTTCATGCCCATTTACTATTTAGAATTAATCAATTAAGGATAGTCACTGACCCTACAACATTTCAAGAAGCCGGTGAACCTCTCTATATCTTTTTTATTTTTTCTTGTGTCGATTGACAATGAAATGTGACTTTATGTAAAGATCATAGGGCCACTATATGATTCTGGTCTGACTCCAATTGGTCCCGCCCTTTTAATACAATGTGTCCCTTTGCAGGTTTCTAATGCATTCTGCTCTGTTAAGCACTTGGGTTATCCATCTCAATCATATATCTACCTGTAGAACATTCAAGTCTAATACATCTTAAATAAACAAACACACACTAATAACCAAATGCAATAATCATTCAATTTAGGACTTAGGGGACCAAACAGAAAATCTTACTCTAAATCTAAATGCTGTTGTCATGCCTATCTTTTTTGCCTTCACTGAATTTGTTACAGTTAATATCTTGGTTTTGAACTTTTTGGAGTTTTCTTTTTTTTTTTAGACCACAGATATCTTTTACCGGCCACACAGTCTTACTTGAGAAAGATTATTATAGATGATAAACATTTTCTTCTAAATATTTATACAACCGTATATTTTAAATTTAATCTCAAAACTATTAATTAACTCAAACAACTACACTCTTACTGATAATTTTGGAGTTTATTTAATAACACTTATTTTTAATTTGGTTATATATAAAATTTAATTTCAGATACTATGTGTGTAATCATTTATAATTTGTCCCAAATGTTTGTTAGTATTATAAGACCGTACGATTGGCTTGAAAGATACTATAGCGTTGAAATTAAATTAAAAGTATGACGTGTAAGAATTAAAAATATAGTATTTTTCTGGAAATGCGTGATAAATTTTTAATTTTAATTTACTCTCTACCTTCCAATATATTGTCACAACACCAACATAAAGTGTTATAATAATAACATACGACGAAGGCCAACTCCAAAATAATTGTACTAGATTAGATTGAAAGGATTTTTTGTACGGTCGTGTTAAAAATGAGTGTACATATTAATAGCATAAATATATATTTAACCAAATTTGTTGAAATGAAAAAAAAAAATATACATGAAAATCACATATGGTTACATCCAAAGAACTTATCTTAGAAAAGTCTCATGTTCCATATGAAAATAAAGTGACAATATAATGGTAAGGTTTAGTTAAGTCTTTGGTCTTTAAAATATTTTTTATTTGATTTCTTTTATATTTTTTCAAGTATGTTTTTTGTAAAACATTTTTCTTTACTAAGTAGTTCTTTTCTAGTTTTCATTTTTTTATGTAATTTCTCTAAATATTATAAATTTTCCTTTTAACCTCTATATATTACGAATTATTTTTTATTTATTTCTTCTAAATATGGGGAGTTTCTCATTAATCCTCCTAAAGGAGTGTACGTACATATACACACCAAAAAAAATATAATTTAACCAAATTTGTTCAAAGGGAAAAAAAATACAGATGAAAAACACTTATGGTTACATTCAAAGAACATATTAAAAAAAAAAACAACCTCGTGTTCATTATAAAAATATAATATAACGATATGAAGGTAAGGTTTAATTCAGTTTTTATCTTTAAAATATTGTAATTTTTTCATTTGGTTCTTTATTTTAATTTTTTCAATTAAGTTTTTCTAAAACATTTATCTTTATCCTTTGCAGTTTTTGTCTTCTATTTAGTCTTTATAATTATTATAGATTTTTGTTTTTAGTCATGTTACAAGTTTTTCATTTGATCTTCTTAAATATTACCAATTTCTTATTTAGTCACTAAAAGTATAATACTATAATGAACTAAAAAAATAGAAAGAACTAATTAGTAATAAAATGTTCTACAAGAGATTCGTTCAAAACAATTAAAAATGCATAAATAAATAAGAACATCAAGATTTTTTTTTTAAAAATTAAACATGCATTATGATAAAGGATGATACTAAAGAAAAGACATACACCAATCAAAACTCATCCACGTACATGCAATTCAATCATGAGGCATGACTCATACGTTACTTCTACTGCTATACTATCAACTAAAAGAAAGAGAAATTTAAAAGAAAGAAAAAGACACTAAAATAATACCCATCCATGACACAAAAGTATCTCATAGACCTTTTCATTTGTTATAATGCAACTAGCAAAGACTATTATCACTGTATGAGTATGGGGGGATTTTCTAGCAGCACAAAGTTTTGCAACTTTGGTCCCCTTTCATATGGCAAAGTCAAAGATTGCTTATTGCAGCAGTGGCTAACCACCGACTAGAAATTCAAAGTCTTGCTCCCCTTTTCTACTATCAACTTTCTTTCTCTTTCACACCCCATCCATAGTTCATATCACATATGATCAAAGTCAAATCTTAAGGTCCAATTTCTACCTATCTTTCCAAAGGGTCCTGAGATGGCGTTGGATGGTTATGAAATCTTCATTTTATGCATGGCCCAAAAGGGAACAAGTCTACAACATGTGGGTAATTATCTCAATTATTATCTATTAAGTGTTGAGTGATTATGAATTCCACATTCTATGCATGGCCCAAAAGGGTTAATAAGTCTACATAATGTTGATAATTAGCTCAATTATTATTTATTAAGTGGAATGGTATTAATGAATGAGACTATGAAGCATGAAGTATGGAAATGTAGTGGTTCATAAATCATGAGTACTGAATAACTGAGAGTGACTAGAGTATGCAGACATTGACATAATTTAAAACTCACTTGTTCGTCGTCCTTCTCAAACAAAAGTCGAGTCAATCTGAATTCTGAAGCTTCACAGTGGTGATGGTAAACTGCCAACAAACCCTCAAGGGGTAAACTCGCACACGTACTTGTCAGCTCCAGGACCACGACCCACCCTAATCATGCAAATAATTTTTTCTTTTTTTATTATAACCATGTAAATTATTTCTTTTCTTTTCACAATGGTGTATATGATTTAAATCTGTGTAAAACATAACAATCATCGGAGGATACATTTAGTAGAAAGAACTAAATTATTCACCCTTAATGTTTAACAATAATATCTTGAATATGATTGTAAAGTTTTTATCATATTAAAAATAGTATTCAGATTTAATGTTTAACAATATATTGAATATGATTGTGTTCAAAAGAGGGTTATTATGAGAAAAAATTCAACAATTACATGCAATTTACAATGAGGTATATAAGTGATGAGGAGAGGATTTTATGTAATGAATATATTTTTCTATTCAGTGATGAAATTGATTTTTCAACACCATCACGGTACTTTCTCTCCCTCTGAATTTAACTTTTAGAAAAGTCAGCTTTGATTTTTGTTTGTCTTTTGCGAAGGACTTTACCGAATAACCTGACCATGAATTGTAGTTTCACTCTGCTTTTGCTGTGCTATAATTTCGCAAAATTAAATAAGTAACAGAGTACAAAGATATTTTGTGAAATTATATAAATATTTTTTATTTTTTTAATTATTATAAATACTTTCTTATAAAAATATTAGTATAATAT
>JAMLFT010002712.1:0-24377 GCA_026544285.1 Pachyrhizus erosus | reverse complement strand
TGCTTTTAAAAGATTTTGTTTCTTGAGTTGGTTGTTATGTTTGTGGGTGGTCGGGTGTGGGGGGGAGGGGGGAGGGGGGGTTCATTTACTCTAGGAGTAATTCTTGTGATCTTCATTTAATATTTTTCTGTAGACATTAAATTTCATCAATCCAACCATCAAATTGAAAATTGTTGTTAAGTAGGTCAAATTTGCAAAATTTTTTAAAATTAAAAATCTGTCTAATGCTTTATGAAATAACTTCAATTTAATGAATAATGTACTTTTTAAAAAAGTAAATAACCATAAGATTACATACCTATAAATGTTCAGTTTATCTAAAATTTGGTGTACGTGGCCATGAAATAATGTGACAAAATTCAATATTGTCATTAATGCTATGAAATATTAACATCATTTACTGGATAAAAGGTTAAAATCCTTAAAATTTCTGATTGAAAGTTCTCAGAATGGTGTTTTTTAGTTATCATTAGCATTAATTAGGCTAGTGTTGGATGTTCCCTATCAAGTTTATGATGATAATGAAGAATTCATTTGCCGATCTCCTTTGAAAGGAATTCATCAGATATTCAGAATGATATCTGATGCTGCTTAGCTGATAACACAACATGACTGCCTTGCACTTGATTTTCTAAACTTTGTCAAGTTACGTGTTTCTTTTGTTTATTTAGAAATATGACTTATGTATGAAGTTTTGGTTGGGGACAAATATATTAGGACAGGGTAGGAGAGAACAGGCATCTTGTGCCTGGAAAATTCTTTATACTTTGTCACTATCTGTTTTGTAAAGAGTGTGGAGGAGTTCTAATTCTGTAGAAACTTATCACTGTTACTGATAATTGATATCATACTGATATAAGTGGCAGAATTTCAGTAATAATAGTTCTGCTATTTCCAGACCAGTTGTATGGAACTCTCTGATATGTCTTTCTTTCTCTGTCTTTTTATTTCTCTCTTTCCCACCTAAATTCTATGTCAGTCTCAGTCTTGAACTTCTGTTGCATTTGTACAGTATTTGTTCCTTCATATTATAAAGTGAAACATATGGACCTGGCTCTGCTCTACTGAATTCTTTTGAATATGGAAGGAATTTTTTTTACATGCTGTAAGTTCATTGATGCCATTATTTCAAACTGTCTACATGCAGAAGGGAGCAAGATGTCCGAGTTGCCTCCCAACTCTTTACTCTGATGGACTCAAATAAACCAACCTTTTCTACACCAGGTGTAGTTGTGGTTGCATCAACTAACAGGTTACCTTCTGTATTCTCAAAGATTATTTATTAGTTATAGAAATATAAATTATTGGGGATGAATGCAAATTGGTTCTCTTATGAAATTCAATGGCACTTTGTAATATTATTTTCTCTCATGCCCGGCTTTTTAAACCTGTAAACTATGATTAGAAATCTGATATTGCTAGTTTAAAGTTTTCATAGCACGCAATTGGAGAAGTTATCATTCTGTGTGGATTTCTAAGAGCAGTGAGTGGTTTAAGTTGTACTTATCCTGATGGATTAATAAGTGCAGTGAGTGGTTTAAGGTCTTTTCTGTATGTTGAGGGGTTATTAAGAGTGCTATCCTGTTATGTGATATTCTTTGATACCTTTGATCCTCTATTTTTGGATGATGTCTGGGACCTGTAAAATTATTTTATGTACATATCCTGTTCTCTTAAAATTTATGGATTTAATCTTATAATACAGGTCATCTCTTAACACTGCTTAAATCCATTTACCTACACCTGATTTGTTGTTTTTGAGTACTTTGTCTCCGTTGAATTTCATGTACCTGGTTTCTGCATACAGAGTGGATGCAATTGATCCTGCACTAAGAAGGTCTGGACGTTTTGATACTGAAATTGAAGTTACTGTCCCAAATGAAGAGGATCGCTTTCAAATTCTGAAGGTAACTTTTAGTGATCTAAAGTATTTACGGGTCTATTTAAAGATAATTTGGTTATTCAGATGATACCAAACCAAGGTCGTTTGGAGTTCCAGCCTTGTTCTCATTCTATATTGTGGAAAATCACAATCTGAAGAGAGAAAATAATGATTCTAATTGGTAATTTCAAAATGATATTACACAAGTATTTATAGCATGGTACAAGGCTACATAGAAGGAAGCTAATCACCCCTAAAAATCAGAAATAATCTCCTAATATTCAGAAATAACTTCCTAGATAGACTCCTAAACAGAACCCCTCAGTTCCAGGGATTTCAAACCTGATACACTAAAATAATTTACATTTAATTTACAATATCTACAGTTACAGTTCAACATATAATTAAATAAAATTTTATTGCCTGATAAAGGGGGATTGTGCATTGTCCACACCCCAATTTTATGAAGGGTGTGGGTTGCATATATGAATGCATTCACAGGTCTCCACTCAACAACTTACACATTTAATATGATTTGTTTCTTGACAGTATCATAACTTTTCAAATTTGTTTGTGTAATTTCTCAGGCCAACTGTTTAGTAAGAAAGGTCAATCTTTAAGTCTTTTTTTTTTAAACTGTTTCATATAATTTTTCATTGCTGAAGTTTGACAGGATGCATTCTTGTGGGTTTTGTATTAACTTATTGCAGTTGTATACAAGGACGATTCCCTTGGATCCCAGTCTTGACTTAAAGTCTATTGCTGCATCGTCCAATGGATATGTTGGAGCAGATTTGGAGGCTTTGTGTCGTGAAGCTACCATGTTAGCAATTAAAAGATCCTCAAATACAAAAGATGCTAGTGATTTCAGTCTAAAAATGGAAGATTGGAAGAATGCAAGATGTGTTGTTGGTCCAAGTATAACAAGAGGTGTTACTGTAGAAATTCCCAAAGTGACTTGGGAAGACATTGGTGGATTAAAAGAACTAAAGGTTTGTTAAATTTTGCGTTTAATTTGACTGAGAATTTCTGACGGCAGTGATATCTGTGAATGTCCTTGAACAGAAAAAACTCCAGCAAGCTGTTGAATGGCCTATTAAGCATTCTTCAGCATTTTCAAGATTGGGAATCTCCCCTGTACGTGGAATTCTACTCCATGGGCCTCCAGGATGTTCTAAAACTACCCTTGCCAAAGCTGCTGCGCATGCTGCCCAAGCTTCTTTCTTTTCCTTAAGGTTTTAATAATTTGACCGTTTTAAAGTAAATTTTATCTTTGTGGAGTGGGAGAAAATGGGTCTTGATGTTATTTGGACTGAAGTTTATGACCAAGATGAAATGGATCCTATCCTTTCTCTTAGGAAAGTGCATTACTTTAGCGAAAGACAAACTCCCCTGTACTGGGACCCACTATTTTATTTTCAAGTCTCTACAAACACTACTCACAAATTATGTTTATCTTTCTCTGTATATGATGCCATCCTTTTCAAGTGAGTATCCAAATCATTCTAGGATTCATGGTTATTCATAAAAGAAAAAAAAGGACAAGGACTCGTAGGATCATAAGTGCCAAAGAAATGAACGAAGTTGGTTTGATATCCAACAAAATACGTTACCTTTCATAAATGAGTAAACTAATCTGACTAGATTATTAGCAGCTATTTTGAAACTTGAAACCCCTATTAACACCTGCTTCTCCTGTATCATCTCCCACCCATTCTGTTGATAAGTTGCACTTGCCTTATTTTCTGTGCTGATGTTATGCTTTGATATGTTCTAGCTTTCTAGTTCTATGGTTCTATAACATTCTGATCTCTGTGATTATATTCTTTTTCTCTACATTTTTTTTTTTGCAATTCAGTTCCTATACGAAACTGATTTCCAAATAATGGAAAAATTTATAAGTAATGAATGATGAATTAGTGGTGCAGAATTGTATTCGATGTATGTTGGAGAGGGGGAAGCTTTACTTCGTAAAACATTTCAGAGAGCACGCCTTGCAGCACCCAGTATAATATTCTTTGATGAGGCTGATGTGGTAGCTGCCAAACGGTTAGTAAACTTTCTTTGTGTAAAATATATTATAGAAAAAAATATTAAACATCATTGGGTTTTTGTTCCAAGCATCTTACCCATTGTGATAGCATTTCATGATTAGATTTCAATTGTTTTTGACAAAGGAAAATGCTGTTCTGCACAAATCTTTTAATGCTGAACACACCAAAGTGTGGTGGCTCTCAATGATTAGTCTTGGTAGTTCTAGCATCCTGTAAAGTGGGATTGCATCAAACCATGTAAACTAAATTTCTCTTGGTAAATTTTGTGTTTAAAAGTGTTTGGTGCATCTAAAGTTCAATGTTGACTTCCTTGATGCATATGTTTCTATAATTTGCAAGATGGGAAGTGGAACCTTTTATTAATTATTTTTGGTGCATAAGAAGTTATATTGAGTTTTCCCTTAAATGCAGAGGTGACAGTTCAAGCAATAGTGCTACAGTTGGAGAGAGACTTTTATCCACTCTGCTGACTGAGATTGATGGCTTAGAAGAAGCTAAAGTAAGTGCCTTTTTCTTCTTTCTTGTTTGTTTAAATGACATTTTATCCTCCCACCCTGTCCTTTTTCTCTACCGATTTATCAAAAGTAAGCATAAAACTAGATTCAAGAGATGGTAGACAGCATCTAGTTTCTTTCTGCCTCTTAACCACATCCCCGTTATTTTTTTTTTTCCAGGGAATTCTTGTTTTGGCAGCTACAAACCGCCCCTATGCAATTGATGCTGCACTCATGCGTCCTGGGCGTTTTGATCTGGTGCAAAATAATATCTTTTACCATACTAGGGATATATACTTTGTTACTTGAAAAATACATTTTAAAAATATATGAAGGATTTGTGCATGTAGAATAATGAACGAATTTCATCAATCACTTATAAAAATATTAGTGAAAATATACTCCCAGCAGTTGAAAGGGGTTAATCAAATATTCTATCTCACTCAAGTCTATTGAAATGGTAGGTTCTGTATGTACCACCACCTGATTTGGAGGCTCGATATGAGATACTTTGTGTTCATACGCGTAAGATGAAAACAGGGAATGATGTTGATCTCAGAAGGCTAGCAGAAGACACGGAGCTATTCACAGGTGCTGAACTGGAGGGCTTATGCAAGGAAGCTGGAATTGTAGCTCTAAGGGAAGACATATCTGCCACTGTTGTTTGTGACCGCCATTTCCAGATTGCAAAGAGTTCTTTAAAACCAGCATTAACAAAAACAGAAATTGACTCGTACTCATCTTTCATGAAGACCTCATCTCGAGCTTTGCCTAGCCACTTTGAAGCAGGTTTGAAACCAGGCAAAAGCAAAAGGAACAAGTTGGATCCTTTTTCTTTGGTAAAAATTGGAGTTGTCAGCTGTTTACTAATTGCTGTTGCTGCTGAATGCTATATCATGTATGGAGACCGAAGTGTACATGATATAGCTACCTGAACAGCATATTCCTTTTGTATTTTTGGATGAATCCATTTTTATTGTGTAGGCATAGCGTTTGTGAGTAAAATTTTGAGAATGATAGGTTTTCTTTTGTTAAGTACATGTTATTTGTAAGTTATTTATGCATGAGGTATTATTAGATGTGATCATATTATTTAGTTCATAAGGTATTTTTCATTCAAGTATATCTTTGTATTTTTCACCATGCACTATCTTGATACTTCTTTCTTTCTTTCACGAGTTTGCAAATCAATGGTGCTTTCATATATTTTTACCACCTAAATAATTAGTTCGGAAATCTTATCCAAAACTGAACTAGTGATAAGATAAAAGGGATGCATTGTGTAGTGCATAATCTTTTACTAATTTTTTATATGATAAGAGTAGTTTTTTAAAATAAAATGTTTGTACAATTAAAAAATAAAAAATAGTTTAATATTTAAGAATAATAATAATAAATAATTTTATTTTGACAAAAATTGAGTAAAAAGATTATTTTTTAATTAGCGTAAAAATATTTTCATGTAACGTTTTATTTGACTCTCTTTCATTCACTCATACAGAATTTATTTACCTTTTTTTCTTAATTTTATTAATTCAAATAATACATAAATTTTTATATGTTTATTTTTTGTATGTATTTTTCCTTTTTCTTTTCCTGTTACTTATGTCATCTTAATTTCACTTCTAATTCAAATAAAATATGAAAAAAAACAAATAAAAAGTTAACGTGCCTTTGTTAAAGAGGGGGAGCCGTGGAAACTCCCACAATGTAAATTTTCAATTGCTTGTTTTGTTCTAGTAGCTTTTTATCGACTTAAAATTTTATTTTTAATTAAAATCTTTACAATTGAATTAATTAAATTGTTAAGTTTAATAGTGTAATGATAAAAGTTTTACATTGTCATTTAATTAAAAATTATTATAGATATAACTTTTACGATAGTTATTATAAAAATTAAAAATTTATATTTTTTCATATATTAAAAAATTATATTTTACTTAAAATAATTATAAATATAAATTTATTATCTAAAATATAGAACTTTTTAGTTTTAATATTTAACGATATTTTTTATTTTAATATTTTTTAATCTCTTATCATTTATTTTTTAATCTATGTTGTCATTTAAATAATGACGTAACAACTATATTAGTTATGCAATGATTTATTACGTTATTAAAAAGTTTGATATCACATGTAATTTTTTGTCAAACTGTATTTTTAAATATTTAATTAGTTAGTTTAGCATCATTAATTATTTTAAATAATTATAAATTTAAAAATATAATTTATTAAAAAAAGTTATATGTAATTTTTTTGTAAAACTCTTTGAAGACGTGATAAGTAAATAAATTATTAAAATTATAATTATAATATTATTTAATATTGTTACTAAATAGTAGGAACTAAAAAAATATAAAATTTCATTTTCTTTAAAACTTAATTTCACATCCTATAAAATTTTCAAGTTTTCACTAATTTTTTAATTCTATATTTTTAAAATTATTTTATATCCTAAATTCATTATAAACTCACAAAGATTTTCATAATAAATAATAGTATGAGGGTTTTAGATAAAACAAATTTTTGTTAAAAGATTAAATTTATTTAATTTTAAAAATTAATAAATTTAATTGACATGATGTGACTTTGATATGATTGCATTGTAATTATAAATAACCACTAATTAAATGACTAAAACTTGAATTGTTCATATAGTTTTAAAAAGAGTACAATATCATGAGTTTTGTTGTTCAGAGTAGTATATTGAAATCAACCAAGATTAATTTTCATTGTAGATATTTGTGGTATAAAAAAAAAAAAGCATTTCTCCTTCCTCCTTGTACTTGGAAAAAAAATATTCAAGTTAATTTATGAAAGAAAAAAAAATATTAATGATCTAATTGGCAACAATGAAAGAAATATGGTAAATAAAAATAGGAAGAGAGAAGTAGATAGGAAATAAGGTGAAAGAGTTGTTTGGTATGGAAAAAATAAAAGTTGAAAAGAAATACTACTACTGTGAAATTGGTTGGTTTGGGATGGAAAGAGATAACAGAAATGAGATCAGTAATAAAAGTACTTTTTATTCTTTAATAGCTTGTGTATAAACAATCTGAAAACTCACAACTCCAGTTGCAAAAATCAATTGTTATTGGTAGACAATTGATTATATGTTATTACAATGATGATGATAACCGATTTTTATACTTACAACCGATTATGAACATATGTAAATCAATCATTAGTCTAAAAAACGATTATCATCAAGTAATAACTGATTGTCAGCACACAACAGACAAAATCAATTATGCAGCTCAACAAATAAAATATATAAGCACACCATCAACTAAAAAAATCAATTATTATCAGCACATAATTGAATAGTATTAGTTCAACAAAGCAAAAAATATATATTATGAAAAGGATAAATGAGCTAATAGGAGCATTTACCTAGGTGGTCTAAATTAGAGCAACTGATAATGAAGTACAGTGCAATGGAACATTAGAGTTTTTCAGTGAGATTTAGTGAAATGAGTGAAATATTTCTCACTATTTAAGTACAATTTTTTTTTTTCATTTGTGGCCCCTTGTTTTTTATTTCTGTCCTCACTGATCCATCCCAATCAAACAACTTCAAAATTTTAACCTTCACTCCATTTTCATTTTTTCCTTTCCATTTCTCACTTATTTCACTTGTAAAAAAAATATAATTAATAATTATAAATATGAGATACTTTAATGTTCAATTATTTTCTTCTGTTTTTAATATATAATTAGTTATGAAAAAAGAATCATAAACTAAATTAATCTATAAAATCATTAATAATTCAAATAAATCTTTTAAAACATTAACTTAAATGAATAAAAAGGCACAGCATTGTATCTTACGTTTACCATGATAAATAGAAGGCATTTAATAATTTGAATTTTCTTCAAAATCTAAATTTGACCATGAATTAGATGTGGTTATAAAATTTCAAGTCCCTTAACAGTGTTGCTTCCTTAGTGTATCCATTACCGCCACCATGCCTTCAGTGCATCGGGGAAACTTCTCCAATCGCCAATCCCAATTCTCCGCACGGTATTCTCTTAAACCCTATTAGGGTTTCATAATCACTTCTATGCGAAAAAAAGAACAAGAAATTTTCAATATAGCGTTTAATATTTGTAAAATCTTCTTACGCAGGAGGCAGAAGATTATACAACAGAGGAAGTCTCTTCCGATTGCTCCAGGTATTTATCTATGCATTAGTTCAACCTTTTATGTGTTCTCACTTTCAATTTTCAACCTGTGGCAATGTATAATAATAATAACAATAAAAAATATTCAGAATGTGCTTATTATTGTTGACATTGTTTATTTCTGTTGCAGTTGAGAAAAGACTGGTTGAAGAGGTTCGGAAGAACGATGTGTTGATTATTGTTGGTGAAACTGGAAGTGGAAAGACCACTCGTAGGTTACATTTTATCTTTGTGGAGTGCTTATTACAGTATTATTTGTAATTTAGTTTTTCAGGGGAAAGTTTGGGGATTGTGGGTTTCACTATGTTATGTTGTGTTTTGCAGAGATTCCGCAGTTTCTGTTTGATGCTGGATTTTGCCGCGATGGAAGGGTTATTGGGATAACGCAACCTAGACGTGTGGCTGCTGTCACTGTGGCCAAACGTGTTGCTGAGGAATGTGGTGTTGAGTTGGGCCAGAAGGTCGGGTATTCAGTTAGATTTGATGATGCTACCTCCGGGTCAACTAGGATCAAATATATGACAGATGGGTTGCTTTTGAGGTACAAGTTTTGCATAACTTGGACTACTTGTTTGGTTTTTTTCTTTAAGGTTTTTATAACTTGGCCTGTTAAAATGCAATTCTATAATGTGTTTTACCTTCTTGATGTCTAATTATAGAAGATATTATATTGCTTAATTTTTGGTTTAAGTTTTTCTTTTAATTTATTTGTATGAAGTTGGTGAATCATGCCCCCACAATCCTCCTCTTATTGATGTGGGATTGTTGGTTTAAGATGGTTTCATGATTGGAAACCACTAAAGAGGTTCCAAATTAAAACACTTTGTTTCCAGTGGTTTATGAGTATATGAGAGTTTATATGTATTTCATTGTGCTTACAGGGAAGCATTGTTGGATCCCTATCTTTCAAAGTATTCTATTATAATTGTTGATGAGGCACATGAGAGGACTGTTCACACTGATGTCTTGATGGGCTTGCTAAAAAACGTACAACTTGCTCGGTCAAGTTCTGTAAGTGGTGGTCCGGGCCTTAATTTTGGAAACAAGAATGTGAATAATGTCATTTTGGAGAAAGAAAATGGTCAGAGTGGCAGTTCTCTTAAAAAGCCCCGCCATGAGAAGTATGTGCCATTGAAGTTAATCATCATGTCTGCAAGTCTTGATGCACGTGCTTTCTCTGAGTACTTTGGTGGTGCCAGAGCTGTTCACATCCAAGGGAGACAGTTTCCTGTGGATATATTTTATACTCGCAATGCAGAAACAGATTATTTAGATGCTTCCTTGATAACAATATTCCAGGTCATTGGTTTATTCAGTGCACGTAATTGAATATAATCTGATTTAACTTTTATCTTATTGTTGGATAGAGATTTTTGGATCCCAAACAATGCATTAGTCTTGGCACATTGGTTCTGCGTATGCATTTTTGGTATTACAGTTTCATATACCATGAAGCATCCCATTCTATACTTTCTTGTTTGTCCACTGCCTCGCTCTTTCTTGGTTATGGTATTTTTGGTTCATGCTTAACATTGTCGTGATGAATGAGAAATGAAGTTCATAAAATTGCTGCTTTAACTTAAAGTCATATGTGCTTGATTTTTAGATTCATTTAGAGGAGGGCCCTGGTGATATACTAGTATTTCTGACTGGGCAAGAAGAGATTGAATCTGTTGAAAGGCTTATCAATGAGAAACTCCCACAATTACCTCAAGAAAGCCAGAAGCTTCTAGTTGTGCCTATATTTGCAGCTCTTCCATCTGAGCAGCAAATGCGGGTCTTTGCACCAGCTCCATCTGGATTTCGGAAGGTACCTGCACTATGCATTTGATCTCTCTAATTAATATGTAATATGTTTGGGTAGAATTCAACATAAAATAGGGAAATAAGTTTTAGTTAATTATTTGTAAAACTTTTGATTTATTTTAAGCTTTTGACATGTCTTGTCTAGGTCTCTATTCACTCTCTTGAAACACCTGTTCTATCTGATCATGTACAAATTTAAAGTAAATGTTGGTTGTGTTATTTTGAGTGTCGATAGATTTAGGACATATGCACACAATTTCATATTGCTTAGTTTTTAATTTGCAAATGTCATCACTGGAAGTTCTCTTTGGCACGTGTGACTTGTGTAATGATAATCTTCCCTCTTCATTCATGATTGATAACACACACCACAAATAATAAGCATGTAAACAGCATTATGCACTCCGAACATGATCCAGCTCCTTTGATGTTAGTTTATGTAGTAATGTCATTCATTTTGCAACATTGTAATTTACTGCTTCTGTCATTTGTAACACATTACCACTTCTAGCAGTCACACTTACATGAAGCATTTGTATATACCAACCAGCGGTCTGCCATTACTGAACCCATTGTCATACAACCTATCATCATAAAGGCTTACTGCAACTAATCATTTTTGTCATCACCTCTATTACTGCCAATGTTTTAATGTTTATTGCTCTCAAAACTAATACAGCTTCTGCTTTAGAAACTAAGTCATTTGAACTTGCTATAATTCCTATAGATAATACATGGATATAACAAAATGGTATATGCTGGACCTTATAATTTTCAACTTGAGCATCACCTATTTAATGCAAGCTTATGTATATTTAAAATAAACTTGTGAGATTTATCGTATCAGGTAATTACTTCTTTTTAATAGTATTAAACTTATCTCTTTGTTGTTTTTTGAAGGTGATATTAGCAACTAATATTGCTGAGACATCAGTGACAATTCCTGGAATCAAGTATGTAATTGATCCTGGATTTGTTAAAGCACGATCTTATGACCCTGGAAAGGGCATGGAATCCTTGATTATAATACCTACATCCAAGTCCCAAGCTCTGCAAAGAAGGTATGGTGCTAGATTATGTCTGAGTCTGTTTAATTTTTAATTGTTGCTTGCAAATACTGGTTGAATTAATTCGGTTAATGAAAATGAAGTTTGGCTCAGTTTGACTGAGGATGACTTCCTGTTGTTTTTTCAGTTCAGTTTGGTAATTGACATATCTGGTTTTTCTCAGAAAAACATGATATAGCATAATGATTTATTATTTATTTTTAAATTAGTATTCTTGCAGATGCTTGTCCATTTTAAATTTTGTTTATTGGAGAATGTGGAACATTATAAACCTTGTAATATATCTTATAAAAAAGAATAAACCTGTTAATGTAAAGTATCATTTTCTTTTTAATGAAATATTTTAAGTTCTGAACATTTTATTTTATACAATTGCTTCTTAAATTATGATTTATCGTATGTTTTTCTTTTTAAATCTTATTTTGTTTATAATGAAATGATTGGTATGTTATTCATACAGTTAATTTTAACTAAATTATTTTCATGAATTTAATATATATTTAAAATAATTTTACTGGAGTAGTACAAATCAATTACTAATGTTGTCTTTTTTTATATTAGTGGGCGTGCTGGGCGTGAAGGACCTGGAAAATGCTATCGTCTATATCCTGAAAAAGAATTTGAGAAACTTGAGGATTCAACAATGCCAGAGATTAAGCGTTGCAACCTTTCTAATGTCATTTTGCAGCTTAAGGCTTTGGGTGTTGATGACATATTAGGGTTTGATTTCATTGAGAAACCTTCAAGGTGAGAGAAACTTCCAGAATTTTGGTCCGACAGTTTCCCTACATTTGTGCATGTATGGATATTTATGTGATTCCCTTTTTGGTTGATAAATTTTCTTTATCTTGAAAATAAAGCAATTGAAGCAGAAGCTAGATATTATTCATATACAGAAAAGAGATGGAGACCAGGGGTTCAGTCTTTCTGAACTTTTTTTACACGAAGAAGACAGTAAATTAAGTGTTTAACTTTTAGATAATGATGGCTGATGTCAGAGAAAAACAAACTAGAGTTTCTTTTGTTGTTTTGAATGAGAGTGGATTTTGGGCCTGCATCCCAAATTGGGCCACTCTTCATCCCATCCGAAAAGGAGGTTATTTACTGTATTTAGAATTAATCATATATATTATACTATTATAAAAGTAATAAAATTATAAAATACCTTATAATATTTACAAAAAATATAAAAATATAGAAAAAATGTTAATGCATCGTTATTTATTATATAATAGTGACAAATATATAATATATAAATATATAAACAAAATGTCTTTAAATAAAATGTAATAATTTAATATAATTAATATAGTAATAAAAATTATTAATCATATAATAATAAGTAAAAAGAATATAAAATATCATTATATATATATATATTAAAATAATGGTCATCTCGCTATCCACTATATACCAGTTGAGGTCAGCCACTTAGCTCCGCTATGATGTGATTGGCAACTATGTGTTAGACTATATTTTTTATTATTAATTATATAGATTTAATTTTGGATACTTTTTTCAGTTTTTAAGCATTTATATACTATAAATTAATTATTATTTATTTTGTATCTATAATCTTCAGTATAGAAGAAACCATTATGCTATCACTATCTTGCTATAGCAATTTTGGGGTTGTGCTGCAACTTCAAATTAATAATTATGGTCATGACATAAGTAGTTGTCTTCACTTGATGTCCATCATGCACACAAACATTAGAGTGCCAACTGACCGGTGGCTAGTCTTGGGAAGAATACATGAAATTAATAAACACTTCTGTTTGACCAGATGAAATATAATAGTGTAAATGATTTAGTGTTCTATTCTTCTGCATCAGCCATTACTCATTAGTGAGTCAATATTTGTGGTGCCGTCGCATGTTTTGTACTCCAGAACCGAATTAGCATTTTTTATAGATCTTTGTTACTATAATTTTTAAATGTATTTTGACCTTGCAAAATATTACTCAAAGGTTGTGCTTATCACTTGTTTGAACAGGGCAGCTATAATAAAATCATTGGAGCAGCTATTTTTGTTAGGTGCTCTAACAGATGAATGCCAACTATCTGATCCTGTTGGGCATCAAATGGCTCGACTGCCCTTGGATCCTATTTATTCTAAAGCTCTTATTTTAGCTAGTCAGTTTAACTGCTTGGAGGAGATGTTGATAAGTGTGGCACTGCTGTCCGTGGAATCCATATTTTATAGTCCTCGTGACAAGTTAGAAGAGGTTTGCGGATTGAACTCACAGACTGTATTATATTCTTATCTTATTTTATTTTGAAGTTATAATGAAACAATACATAGACAAGTCCGTGATTATATACTGCACTAGTCGATCTTACTATTAACTATTTAACAAAATATTTATAAAAGAAATGCTAGCGACACTATATTTGATACTTTTTTTCTAACACCTTCTCTATGATTGACTGAAATTAATTGAGAATCACCAATTTTGGTAGGTCTTACTTTTCATTTAATGATTCTCTCTCTTGATTTAAAAGTAAAACCTACTAAAATTAGTAATTTTTAATAAATTTCAACCAATTGTATAGAGAGTGTTGCCAGCATTTCTCTATTTATAAATATCTATGGTTTAAACATATGCAATTGACTGACTGTATGAAGACTCTGATTGTCGTATATTTCCATATACCACCTTTTTCCTCTTAATATTTATTTAAAGTTATTGTGTTTCTCCCTTTTTTGACCAGGCAAGAACTGCAACAAAATGCTTCTCAAGTCCCGAGGGAGACCACATCACTTTGATTAATGTGTATCGAGCATCTAATGATTTCTTGGAGAAGAGATCGATGGAAATGAGTACAGCAAAGACTGAAAAGGTTTATAGAAAATGGTGCAAAGAAAATTTTATTAATAGCCGGTCTCTTAGACATGCTCGAGACATTCACAGGTAATTTTATTATGTTTAAGCTAAATATCAAGGATTCAAGATATTCTTTATAATGTGCTCCAGTCCAGACATTTATGCTATCTCATTTCTAAAATACGTTTTTGCAGGCAGATTCAGGGACATGTTGAACAAATGGGTCTGAATCTTTCTTCTTGTGGAGATGATATGCTTCAATTCCGCAGATGCCTTGCTGCTTCCTTTTTCCTCAATGCAGCTGTAAAGCAGCCAGAGGGGACATACAGGTATCTAATTCAACTTATAAATTCTTGGGCTGGCCTGTTTGTGTGGCTTGCTTTCTATTCCCTGTGGTAATTAGGTCAAATTCTGCTCTTTTAGTTTTGAAATTCTTTATTGGTATTTTGACTCATTAATTGGAATCCTTATCTGCATATATAATTTTATCATATATTGCTTTTGCTATAAAAAAAGGCTCTTATTGCCTAGTTACATGACAGGGCTTTGGCAAGTGGTCAGGTGGTGCAGATCCACCCTTCTTCTGTATTATTCCGACAAAAACCAGAGTGTGTGATATTTAACGAATTGGTCCAAACTAATAACAAGTATGTCCGAAATTTAACCAGAGTTGATTACCTATGGTTAACCGAGCTGGCTCCTCAATATTATGCCATGCAGAATTAAATTCTTGATGGTGCCACTAAACAGGTTATTAACCCACCACTATTTTAATCTTTTTTTGTTTGGGCTTGATCTTGTCTGGATGATTTAAAGACTTTTATTGTGTGCAAAATTGATGGTTTACATCCACCATTCTATGTAATACTCTATTACTGTCTTCATTATTGGGGGCTGGCCGCAATGTGATCCAGGATTTAAACACTGCATGCATCTTAATTGCCTTCTACATGTCTGTCACAACCTATATTTTGCTATAATTGTTACACCATATCATATTACTACTGCCTAATCCAAAATTAATATAAAATTAGCTGCCTAGTAAAACTACCTACCTAATTCCTAACTTGGGCTATCAATTCTTCCCAGTACTGAAGCAACCAAGTTAGTCAAACTCGAGAAGGGGAAATAGAATAGTAAATCACGTTCTCATTTGTCTTGCATTGCCCATCAGCTTCATTTCTCTAATTTCAGAGGATTTGATAAGAGCATTGTTCTTAGGCTGTGGTTTTTTTGGCATATTTGGTTGGAAAGAAATGCTAGAATCTTCTCAGCATGACATTGTTCTGTTGAGTTCGTGTAGGACCAGCTAGTTTTTCTAGCTTGAGTTTTCTGCTCATGGTCTATTTTGGGAGTTGTCTTTGTTAGATTTTCCAAGAGATTAGCATGCTGTGTTGCATGTTTCTTGATCTTTCTTTTTTTCCTGTTTATTTTTGGTTGTGTGATCTTTAGTTCTTGAGGATTTATTATCCTCTTATATCTTACTTTACTTATAATATATATGAATATAACCAAATACACAAGAGAACCACTGCAATAGATACTTTCTCCTCATTTCTTATTCTTATGCAATATTTAGAAATAAAATTGATCTATTTTACTTGCAATAATGTCATGGTTCTGCTTTTTGCTCAGAGACATTCTAGACTTAATGAAACTGCCAATTTCTTGTGCAGTCATATTCTCTTGCATCTAATATCTTGTTATGAAAGATAATATGGCTGTGCACGAGTCTCCATCTCCCCAGGTGCCAAAAAAAACAAACGGGGACAAAATAATCATTTGTTTTGGACTGTATTTGTTGCAAAACAATGCAATTTTTTTTCATATATTTGGTGCTGAAATATTTAATTTTTCAAATTGTAGGTTACTAGGTTATTTATCTGTTAAAACAGATCAGTGCAAGCTTCAGATTATGCCCTGCCACTGGTTTATGGATCTTTCCATAATGACAGGTTTTGATTTAAGGGGTTTGTCTTTGGCATTTGGAAACCATTGGATGCCCGGTATGTGGAGATGCCACTGAATCCTCTAATGACAAGCACTTCTTGCTGGGTTGTTGTCACGTTATTTTCTCTTGGACAGCTATGGCCACTAAAATTGAGGAACAAGTTTGTGGTGGTAGGGTGCACCTTACACTTGTGACCTCACTGGTGTGGTTGCTTGAACAACGGGATTGAGTACAGACTATCAAGTTGTTTATAAATGTTAGATTCTAACCCATTTTAAAATGCTCAATTCCTTAGTGCTAATGATAGATGATTATGGCTTAAAATTTTAGAATATTAATTGTATGATTTGTCTGAAAAGTCATTCTTTGAATCCACATATTTATATACAGTGCATATCAATTTCTAGGTGAGGGCAGTTGTTCTTTTCTCCCCTATTCAACACATATTTGAGGTCTTCTAAACATTTAATAGAATTGCTTTGTTAAGTTACTGTCACTGAATACTCATTATCTATACGATAAAGGACTGGTGACATTATGGATACAATGTTATCAATGACAATGAACTTATGCCTAAAGACACATCCTGTTTCTTTAAAAGCTTTCATTATAGTTACTATATGTTGTCTTAATGCAATGCCTTTTTCATCTTTTAAAAAATAAAACTGCCGCTGTTTAAACAGTATGCATCATTTTTCATTTTCAATTTGCTAGTTTCTCCTTACTTTCTATTTGTGATGATGATAACTTGTGTGTCACTATCAAACATTACGCATTCTCATTATAAAGTCTCTTATCTGCAGCTCAGAATAGCAGTACACAAGCTAATAAATTAAGTTGCAAGTTAAACACAAGTAGCGTAATGACAGGGTTTGTTGATTGTTGCAGTTTAACATTCAAACGACAGTTTTTGGTAATTTTTTTTAAGTTTAAAACCTCATGATTTTAACATGTAAGATATCTTCGATATAGATGTTATATGATAGTTTTACTCTTTTATGCGTATAGCTAATTAAATTACTGTAACATTTTAATCTTTTTTGCATTAAATGCAGAGTTAAACGGAAATGTTTAAACTTAATAATATAAAATATTATAATATTTAATTAAACAAGTTAAAAATAATGTTGATTATATAATAAAATGTAGTATATTATAGCTATTTAAGCTGTCTTATGCTCTGAACAGAGTACATCAGGCCATCATGCACCATGTGACTGAACTATTCGGTAGTTTTTTTAAACCAAGAGGGACAAAGATTGTAAGTGGTGATTTGGAGGAGGGTGCAGAGTACTTCTAATTTCTAAAATGGCACTGGCAGTGATGGAACACTATTATTGTTGTGGGGGACATATTGAATAACTTTCAAGTCCAAAGTTCTGTATGATATTAATCAAGACACTTGAGATTCGGAGATTTATCACTACACATTCACAATAGTAATGGTTGGATACACAAGTGAAATCCTTCCATATTCATTCCACATGATTATAAAGAGTTACTAACCCTTTTTTTGTTTGTATGGAAATAAAGTAAACAAAAAAGGAGAAAAAAAAAAGATAAATACGATAAAGATATGAAATTCTTACCATTTGTTTGATGGAAAAAATATGAAAGAAAAATTTGTTTTGAGACTCATATGATAAACTTTTGCTCAAATTGGCATGAAATGAGAGGAAAATTATCTCTCCTTTACGTTATTTTTTTTTTTCTTAAAATTCTATAACATAAAAATTAACAATAAATAAGAGAAGTATTAAAAATATACTTTTTAAAACACTCTTTTAAACACATTCATTCTAATTAATTTAATTTAATTTGAAACTGCAAAATCATATAAGAGAATATTTAAAAGAGTGGGTTAAAAGAGGGTGTTTTTAATGTTTTTCAAATAAATAATAAATTTTTTGTGTTAATGAAAAGAAATAGAGTAAAAAATTAATTTTTAATTAGTATTAAATATTTTTATATAATTCATTTATTTCTTACCAAATTTTACCGCATTCAAACAAAGAGAAAATTCTCGATTTAACTTTCTTATTTTTATTCATTTAAACAAAACATCTTTTTTCTCTCCATTTCTCTTATATTTTGTTTTACTTTTTCTTTTTTTTTTCCTCTCTTTTTCATTTTTAATCTAAAGAAAACACTCTGTGTTTGTTTGTATTCACGTTCCAGTGCCATGTCTCACGATTTCATATAAATCTTAATAATAGCTGAGATTAAGTTACAGAATTTATGTTATATGCATTCAGTGGCAATGGATTTTTATAGCGGTGATCAAACGGCATTTGATTTGTGATACAAATGGAACCTAAATAATACGTTATGGTTAAATTATAGTTCTCTCTAATCGTTAGGTTAAAATTACTATATAATGTGTTGGAACCTATTCAAAATACAAGTTAAAGATGAAAAATAAATAAATTGTCCACTTACCACTTTTTAAATAAAAATAAAGTAAATTTTACGAGTACCAAATTATTGCAAAACTTAAAAAGAAAACTCTTATTATGATTAATTAAAAGAATTGTTAGAAAACGCAAGATCAGAAGTTTGATTTGCATTAGTGTTTTGTTGACATTTGTAAATATGATATTTTTTTCCCGAACTTGTGCAACTTTAAAATGAAACTTTTCCAATTGTCGTAAAGTCAAAATTCAAAATTATAATTATCAATTATCAATTTGTTGGATAACTTCAATTAATTGAAACACAAGTATGCTTAAGAAATCGAATGATGTTAGGCCATCGATATGCAGTGTTGAAACCAGTTCTTCCCATTAAGTCTGGGTTCCTAATAAGACATAATTGTTGGAGTGAAATCTTCATAAGCATTTGGTGCTTCTATAAGATTAGTTCTTATTTCTTGTGTATTAAAAAAAGTCAATAATAATTCATGGAATATATTTTTATCTAAAAATTGGATTTTTTTTTTTGTCTCACTAATTTTGGTTTAATTATACAACAGAAAATTAAATTTAATCCATGTTATCTAAGTAAATTGGAAATTTCTTTTTTTATCAATGTTATTGTTTAAAATGGTTATCTTTTAAGCATTTCTTTAGTTATTTACTTTGATTTGAAGTTAAAAATAATTATAAAAAATTAAAGTGATGATATTGAGCTAGTTTGTTTGTGTTTATTTTAAAAAAAAATAAGCATTTTTTTTAATTTTTTATGTATTTGTTTAAACTGTTTATTTTTAAAAAAACAAATTTTATCTATTTCTTAAAAAATGATTGTTTTAAAAAATGTTTTTTCTTAAAATTTATTTCAAGTTAAACAAACTGTTCATTAACTTATTTCTATCAAATAAGTTGATTATAAATTTATATTTTTAAATAAAAATATTTAAATGTTACTAAAATTAACTGCAATTTAATTTTTATATATAACTTATAATATAAAATGTCAATATGTTTTTTTTCAAAAAAAATAAAAACTAAATTAAAAGTTTATTTTAAAGCTATTACTAACTTCTTGTCATATTTAGAATTCTTTTTAAATTTTAGTATAAACAATTTTTTTATTATTCTTTCTTGTGTATGAAAATAAACAATAGTTAAATGCAATAAACATGTTACCTTTTTCAGTGGAATCAAGGCTACTTGACCATGACGACTACAATAGATATATGTTTTGATGTCATTTTAAAATAATATAAAAATATATTATTTTTATTATTTTTTTAAAATTTTAAATACATTTTTTAAATAATAAAAAACATTACTTTCCTGCACATGATTTGTCATGTGCATCACAGTTACATGCGTTATTAATTTAGAAAACAAACTCCTCATGTAGTTATTGTGATGCAAACAATTTTAGTACAAAAAGTAACGAATTGGTTAAAAACCTATCTAATGAACACATAATCATACCTGGAAATGAAAGACTGTTTTAGTTTTAAACACTTAAATAAAATAAAAACCTTTGTAGGAACAGGTTTTGTATTGACAAATACTTCGTTTTTAATATAAAATAATTTTACATATAAAATAATTAAAGTTAAATCTTAAAAAACAGAAAAATACTTTTAAAAAAAACTTAAAATTCGATAATATGAAAAATAACAAAAAGTATAATAAATAGAGAAAATATAACGATAGATTGAGGTAAAACTACTTATTTAATACTTAATTATGCAAGAAACTGGTATTTGTTACGAAGGAGTTATGGCATGGAATGCAGAAGAAAAAAATACACACATACAACAGTTTTTTTATAATAAAAATAGAAAATAATTGAATTCACCAATAAAATATAAAAGTAGTTAGGTTTTTAAAAATAATCAGTTTTTTTAGCAATAACTTCTTTGTAAATACTAAACATTTTCATTATCTAAAACTTGCAAATTATTTACAGAGAATGGTAAACAGTGTTTTAAAGATAATGATTAAATATTAATTTTTTTAATAAAAATAAGCATTTAATATTATTAATATATTTTATATAATATTTAATAAAAAATTATTATTAAATTCTTAGTTACTATTTTAATATATTTGCTTGTGGGATATTTAATGTACTGTTTAGAGTTTACTAAAAAAATTTATTATCAACTAAAAAAAATTATCTTTCAGATAATCTTTTAGTTATGTTTAAATTAATGATAAGAAGAATGGGAACTTCATTTTTCAAGTTAAAAATTATAATTTTTAATATAAGAGTATGTTACTCTTAAAAATATTAAAAATTAAAACATTAAATATATCTTTTATTAAGTTATTTTTATTAAAAATAATTTATTCTGTATATTAAAAATCTTTCCTTTCAGTGTCATGTGTCGTGACTTTATTTGAAATTTTCTTACTTGTTTTTAACATCATTCTAACCATTGATTTCCACATTAATTAAACGGCTCATATCCTATATTAAATCATAAATATATTTATAAAATATACTACATCTATTATATTATGTACATTACATAATATTTATAAATCATTTATATGTTACAATTACTTCTCTTAATACATTTGATTTCATGTTTAAAATTAAAATTTTGTATATCTACTATATACTATTTAGCATACGGGATAGTTTAGATTTTTTTTATTTGAAAATAACTTTGCATTATTAATATATTTATAAAATATGTGTGTTTGACATTATTCATATAATTCTTTTAAACTTAGGATGTATTTTCTCATCTGTTTATGTCTACAGATTCACATAAGTAGCATTTTTATATAATATAAATTTAAAAAAGTAGAGAACAAATAAATCTATGTATTATATATATAGAAATGACTTATCTTAATAAATAATGAACAAGACATTATCTTATATATATATATATATATGACAACACATATAAATGCATGGTATTGATTTAGTTATCCTAATAAAATAACTAGTACCGTGACCATGCATCACACGGACGTGATATTGTGTTTTAAAATTTTTAAGTTGTTATTTAAAATTATATTTATTTATATTATTTTAAGTTATAAATCATAAAATATAAAATAATTATTACAAAAAATTAATCTAATTTAAATTTTAAAAATCTTATTTCTACACATATTTGACAATAAAATAAATACTTAACAAAATCAAAATATAAATAATATTTTTAACAACAAATGTTAATAACATTTCAATATATAAGTCATAAACAAAATAAAAACACATTAAACCTTGATGAATAATGTTGATGTTAATCAATATTTGGACTTTTTCTTCATTATCATTTTTCTAATGGGTTTGGTGATGAAAATTTATGTCATGGTTCTCAACAACAAATATTTTTTCATCATTGATTGATTTGGCTTTCACAAAAAGGTTATTTTAAAGAGTAACTTTAGTTGCATCCATCATAGCATGTGTTATAACTTATTAATCAAATTAGTCAATTTATGTTTATTATATGTTATTTAATAATTATGAAACATAAAATATAGAATAATGATTACAAAATCAATCTAATTTAAGTTTTGAAAAAAAAATTTATACATCACATTTAAAGTAGTTGAAGTATTTTGTTCTTCAATATCATAAATAATTTACCATGAGAAAAGATTGGTCTTAGAAGATAGATATCAACATGTTTAAGAGATTGCCCTTGCCTATTGTTTTATTATCATTGCAAAAGATATAATTATTAGAAATTGTCTTCTTTAAAATTTAAAAGGAATTTAATTATTCAAAGGAGTCAATGATAGCCTTGTAATGAATATTTTTTGACCAATATTATTTTCAAAAATGACCTTAGCTTCAAGTACATAAACTCTCAATTGAGTAATTACCAATCTAGTACCATTACACATGTCAGAAGATTAATCTATGTTTTTCAATAACATTATAGGAACATCGATTTTTAATTTTAACTAATGATTTGGGAGTCCAAAAGAATTCATTGTATTCAAGAACTTTGGATTATGGATGTCATTTAATTTATCAAAAGCTTCATTAGTTTGGCATAGACTATCAAAACTAAGATAAGTTTTTGCTTCTTCTAGCATTAACGAGAGCATATGTTCATTAATCATGTTAATAACTTCATTTGTTGATGCTAATATAGCATGATCTTGGAAAAAAGTGAGATATTTTATATTGTCCAAAAAAGATGGATAAGCGCACTACAAAATTGAAGCTAATGGATCTATAGAGTTTTTTTATGAGCAAGTCATTAAGAATTTCAATCTTAATGCTATTTTTTTATTTATATAAGAAATTTTGAATTTGATTTATTTAAAGCTATTTTTTATTCTTAAATGATAATTAAGTGTTTGAATTAAATAGTTTACATACTTTTGTTGCCTTAATAACTTTAGCTATAGTCATTCTCTTAAGTTGAAACAAATCTTTTTCCAAAGGAGTTGAAGTACATGTTGACATCTAACTCAAGACTTGCCTTACAACATTGTTACTAACCTTCATTATAAAATATAAAAAAATAAAAAATATAAAGAAAAATATTTTTAACATATTCTACAAAATAAAGAACATTAACAAACCAATGAGAAGAACAAGAATATACCTTTTCCTATAATCAACAACCTTGGTCAAATAAGGATTAATCAAAAATTTAGTTTCCTTATAAGAATGCTAAGTTCCCCTGGGAAAAAAAATCTATGTCACATGAATAAAAAAAAATTACAAGCTAAGATCTAAATAATTTATAGAACAAATTTCATACCAAAGGTTTTCATTTTACATGTTTAAATAATTACAATAAATACAAAATCAAAAGTTTCTTCATTTGGAAACTTGACCACTTCATCAACATTCTCATCCCATAAAAATACAAATAATTTTTTCATTCCTATAAAAATGTATGACATAATATGTCTATTAAAAAACTTTAAATAATCCATATAATTTAAATGATGAACTCAAAAAATTTTAATATATGTATTATAAGTGACAAAAAACATTAAATTATTCACACTAAATTTTTAAGAATCACATCAATATGTTTTCTCATTTTTTTCATTATTTTTTTGTTTCTCTCAAATTATCCTTTTGAAGCATGTAGCTAATCACATCTAGTTTAATAAATAAATAAAAAGTAAGAATCCAAAAAAAAAAAATATTGTAAAAAAATTCAAATAACTTGTTGACATATTGTGTAACATTTTAAAAATTAAAAAAATAAATATAGTTTATAACTCACCAATCTACAATCAAATATGTTTCATCAAAGATAAAAAGTATTTTTGAAAATGAAATAAATTCATAAAAGTTTATTGGAATGCTATCACACTTGGCCTATGTTACTTTTGTAGTTGAGATAAAATTTAACTTTCATTTGTGATTAGTAACTATTTTTTTTTCCTAAACTACCTACCATATAATTTTCTATTATATAAACTTTACCTTCATGCAAAAACTTCTCAAATAAAGTAATACAATTCTTGTTTATAGTAGCACGAATTTTAGTAGATCGCCAAAAATACAACAAATCAAAATAAAAATTAAAAAAAATTATATGCTTTATCCATTGTATGTTATTACCTTGTCATCCAATAAAATCAAATCAAAGTTATTAAAATCAGTATTCAATCACATTCGAATGACTCGAACTAAAATTTTATATATTTTTTAACTTAATCTCATAAATTAAATGTATCTTTGACATTATTTTACAAAAAATATG
>JAMLFT010002711.1:0-24378 GCA_026544285.1 Pachyrhizus erosus | reverse complement strand
AATATAATAAATTAAAATATATATTTATTTTTTATAATAAAATTTTAATAATATTTTATTATCATTAAGATATTAGAAAATTTGAAACTTTAAGTCTATTAAGATATGAGAGAGAAGACAAATTTAAAAATTTAATGCTAATAAGAAATGAGAAAGAATTGTTTAAATGAAAAATTATTTTAATATACTTAAATTAAATTTACTACTCTTGGTCATATGACTAGTACAATCAATATTAAAGAGTCAAGTATTCAATTCATGTGAATTTAGTTCCTGTGATGCTATAAATAAATATTCATTTTTAATATTTTTTTCTTCAGTCAATTTTGTCTATTGTTCTAATTGTTGCTCAATCTAATTTTTCTTCAATTTTCAATACTTTTACTGTGACCATATTCGTTACAAAATTACAGTGAAAAGGAAGTTTATCTTTATACCAAGAATCTTCTTCAACATGGTTTGTTCTATGGCAATGAGAGCAAGGTAAAAACTTTCCTTTTTCTTAAAGAACCTTTAGTTTTCCCATTGTTAAAAAACTTTGGGTTTTCAAAATGCTTTCCATTGTGCTTTTCTTGAAAGGCTCCTTCAATTGCTTCATCACTTCTCATAAAGACCCTTTCTTCTTGTGCATGAACTTTGCTCGCTAATTATGTAATTATGAGAGTTTGCAAATTACAAACTCTTCAAATTTTTTTAGGCACAAAAACCATGATTTTTTTCTTACAACCTTTTGATTTGTAAAAGATGTCAACCAAGAAGTTGCATTTGATTTGCAACATCCATTAACCTACTAGAATAATCTTTGACATATTTATTGTCCTTATTTTTCATCAATTTCAAATTCTCTTTTCAATGTGAGAAGCTTAACAAATTTGACAGTGTTACTCCCCTCATATTTATCTTGGATCTTGTTCCACACTTGTTTAGGTGTTTTCAAGTCCATGATTTTGGTAAAAATGTGATATGCAAGTCTTGAATACAAGCAAATGATGACTTTACTTTTCTTCAGCTTCTCCTCCTCATAAGTTTTGATCTAAGCAACTATAGGATTTTTCTCTGAATGGTAGTAGATCAATTTCAAAAAGTACAACATTCCATAAAGCCTTCAGACTATAGAACAAATTTCATCTTCACAATCCAAATGTAATAGTTTTCACCATTAAACATTGTAATGGTAGGTGAAAATGACTGGAAATAAACATAATTGCACCACAAAAGCTTAAAAAAAATTGCTTAATAAGTCAATAATGTTTGCACTCAACCTCACTATGTTTAGTACTTAAAAAAAAAAAAATCCTCACGACTTGTAAGAAGCAAACTTTTGATGCCACTTTTGACTTATTGTGATGCAAACTCTCCATTAACAAATCAATTCAACCAAAAGTCAAGTCAGGGAATGATGATATTGTGCAAATCCAAAGAAAAAGGGTAATTTTTATATCAACCAAGAAAGTATGATAATTGTGAAAGATGTTCTTTACATTCCATAATTGGATCAAAATCTTTTTAATGTTGTACAAATGCTAAGAAATGACTACAAAGTTTCTTTTAAAGAAAAATCTTTTAGGTCAATGATCATTCTCATTAACTTATTTTTTAGTAAAATCATTATCTTCAACTAAATCAATCTTCAAATAGAAGTTGTTTAGGATCATTTCAATCTTTATTATCTCAACTCCATGTTCATCATTGGACAAAAGCTAAGATAAAAATAGTCCATAATGAATCATAACTATTAGCCATTAGATTAATCTCATTTCATAGGCCATATTTTATATCATCTACACTGGATTACAACTCTCCTAACTTTCACTTTGACAACACCAAGGACATATTTTGACAACGACATTTCTTTAAAGTTCATTCCCCTGCCAATCCCCTTCCTTTGCTTTAGGTGATCTCATAATCTTTTCTCTTAATCCCCTTCCACTATTGATCTTTTCTTCCTTACAAATAAAGATTTGGGTCTGATTTGATGAGATTGCTTTTGTGTTTATAATGCGAGCAAGACTATAACTTTACCTTCTCTTTTCATGGGTCCACACCCTAAACCCTTTATTTGGTGCCTATAATCTTTGTGAACCCCTTTCAAAAGTCAATTAGTTATGCTCTATGTGAAAATGACACATCAGTCTTGTGTCATATACCTTCTTCGTTCTATTTTTTGTTTGTGACTTCATTTGCAATGCCACTTTCGAGGATTACTTGGTGGATTCACGTCTAATTTGTATGTGAACATCTTGATCAATATGAAGGTGTTTAATGAAATGTTTAAACAAAATGTCGTTTCTTGGATTGGGTTAGGTTGATTGTTGCATATACAAGAAGTGGAAATATGAAGGCTCGTGAAAGACTTATTTGATGGATTGTTAATAAAGAATATGAAAACTTGAAGTACTATGATTAATAGATACATGCAAAATGTTATGTAAGAGAATACATTGGTGTGAACAATTATATAAATATTTAATTAATTTAATAGTTAAACTTAATAAATAATTCACGGTGGATTTTTATAAAAATAATTGACCTTAATTTTAATCCTCCAATGTTGTTATATAATATAGCATGTTATAATATTTTATTTATCTTAATTATATAAAATAAGATTTAGTCATATGAAAATAGAAAATACCAAAAGTGAAAAATTTGATAACCCTAAAATTAAACATCCCTTTATATGTAAAAAGTAAAATTAATATTAATAATTTTTTAAATTTTGTATTCTGATTTTTACTTTACTCTTTAAAATAACTTTAAACAAAAATTGGACAAGTAGTAGTCTGTTTTTGTTATTTTCACTTGAGGGCCATCTATTCTCCCACTAGAACAAGTCTAGAACTAGAGCTGCCACCTTCAAAACGACGTCGTGCCTCGCGACTCGTCGATGGCCGGAAACTGTTTGCCGCCGGTGAAGCTCACCGGCAGCGGCCGCCCGGTGCTCGAACTGAACGAAATCGAGTGCTTCTTTCTCTCCGGCGCTGACCTTCTCTGCGAAGACGACCACAACGCATGCTTTCCGCACCTCAAATCCGGCCTCCTCATCCTCACCACGCACCGCCTGCTTTGGCTGCCGGACTCTGCAGCTGTAGGTGACGGATCCTCAGCCGGCGCCGTCCCCCTCGCCTCCGTCTCCCATATTTTCTCGCACAAGAAGTCGCTCCGGTCGGTGTTCGCCTCGCCGCGGGTCCGGTTCCAGGTGTCGCTGTCGCCGGAGGGAAGGGTTACGGCGGTGGGGTCGCGATCGGTGGTGGTGACGCTGGTGGTGAGGGGGAAGGGAGACTGCGACGCGTTTTTGGCGAAATTTTGGGAGAATTGGCGTGCTAGGGCGTGGGAGGAGGCGAAAAGTGGGTCGGGGTCGGGTTCGAATGCGGCGGCAATGGCGACGGCGTCGTCGTCGTCCGGCGGGATTTATTCGAATGATGGGACGGTGAGGATGGTGGGGGTGTCGGGGATACTGAGGAAGGAGCAAGAAATGTGGGAGAGCACTGATAGGAGCTTGCAGGAGGCTTTTCAGGATTTGAATGCTCTCATGGTATGATATTTTTTTTTTGTAAAACTGTTTTTATTTTACAGTTGCCTCATTCACTAAGATTAAAGTAAGTAATCAGAGTGTCCTAAGAAACCAAATGGTTAATTTTTCAACACATTTATGATTGACAGCTGATTTTCTGATAAGAGATTATTTACTTTACCCTTTACATTGAGTTGCTCACTTTAGATGAGTTGGATCCATTTTGAGATGGGTGCATACTAGAAAAGGTTTACTGTGAATGCTCTCTTGGTAGGGTAATGTGTATGCCAAAATGTGTTTTGGTACAGTTTCAATGCAACAGGTTGTCCCCTTTGATTTTAGGGAGTATTTATTTGAGGGATTTGGCTCCTTGAGTAAGGGTAAAGTTGTTGATGAGAAAGTAGATGAACGATATTTCAACACATTTATAATGTGCTATACATGTGCACCTAATATTGATGTTGATTTTTTCATCAACGGCTAAGATGTGATTTGTTATACAATATACATGTTCACATGACATCGACTAATGATTTTCTTGTTAACAACTAAGATTTCTTATTTTTCCTTTTAAGAGGACCTGGTTTCATTTTTGAGATGTATTTATCTAAAAACAAGTGACTGATAGAGATAAATTATGGATGGTGTCAACTATTTTGTGTTTAAATAATGTAAATGGTGTGTTTATTTGTGTCTACTTTGATTGTATGAATACTATTTCATAGATAACTTTTTGCTTGTTGGAGCAAGTGTGGGTTGTTTTGAGTTTTAGCAATGGTATTTGGGAGGAATAACTTTCTGTGAAAGGTATTATGAATGGCTTTATAACTCATCAGGAGATAATTATATGGGATGTCAATTATTTCATGATCAAATAATTTAAACGAGCGTTTATTTGTGTATACTCTGATTGTGTGAAAATATTATTGGAAATTGGACAGAAATTTTTTTGATTATTGGATCAAATGAGGGTTGTTTTGAGTTTTAGCAATGGTATTTGGGAAGAATAACTTTTGTGGGAAGTGTTACAAATGACTTTTTAACTCATCATGAGGGGAAGGATGTATGAGTGGAGAGATAATGAATTATTCTAAGAGAGATATTTTATACTAATTCCTGTATCACAAAAACTGTTTCATTTCTATCATCTGCTCTGAGATTTTGGTGGAAAGAGGATAATATAGATGGATTGAGTTCAATTGAATTCTGTTTCCCAGAAAATGTAGTTGGTTTGTAGTTGAGGGAGCTTTATCCTGTAATTATGGCTTGATAGGATTTGTTCAGAATTCACAAGTGCACCACCATTTTTCAAATTTTTATGCTTATCATGACTTGCTTGTGCTATGAGCTGCGAGGAAATTTGGGTGGTTGTTGGCTGTAATGCTTGCAGATATAAGCTGCATTTTTATTATGCTGGCGAAGGTATTCTTAACCATATTATCCCTGCAACCTAATCATGCAGGTTTCTGAAATTTTACTTTATTTGTCCTTGGCAGTGTTAATTTACGTATATGGAGTAATTTGCAGATAATGTGTTTCCTTCAATTTTTAGGCTTAGTAAATAAAAAAGGCAACATCACTCGATTTGATTGATGAGAGATCACTAAGGCAAATGATCAATGATCCAATATATGTCATAATTTTATTTCAAATTTTATAGGTGAACTTGTGAGCAGAACTTTACCTTTATGCTGTGCAAACAGTCATTGTTAACTCATAGTTTTTCCTACTTGATTGTGACAATTGTAGTTAGATCAAAAGTATTTTTGTATTGAAATTCCTTAGCTGGTTTTGTTTTTAGTTTGTATTAAGATAAAGGTGCTTAAGTTTTGGGTTGATGTTGCATTTGCAGAGCAAGGCTAAAGAGATGGTGATGCTAGCAGAGAAAATGAGGCTAAAACTTTTGTCTGGCTCAAATTCTCAAACCAATGCAACTAATGATGAGGAGATGGGTTCAAAGGAAGAGATGCAAGATTGGTTATTGAGTGTTGGTATTATATCCCCTGTTACCAAAGAGTCTGCTGGTGCTTTGTATCATCAACAACTTTCTCGTCAGGTTCTCTTACCACTCCTCCTCAACCATGTGTTATTTTCTTAGTAATTGAAAGATCATGCAAATTGTAAGATATGTTTTAAGAATGATATTAATTATTGTTATTATTATTGGTCTTTTTTCCTTATCATTTAAATGATTGATTTGATCTAAACAGTTCATGATTGAGGATTTTTACCATGGAGCCTTCAGTTCCTGCTATTTTTATTGGGGGCATTCTTGTGACTTATGTTGTTCAGTATTTGAAAAAAAAAAAAAAAAACTTCCATTTCCTAAGTAAGCAGAAGATTAGAATATCCTGGATTAGTTGAACAACAGAAGATTTGCTTCATGAAGCTTTGGTTTAAATCATGATGCACATGAAAGATTGTCAGACAGTGTATTTGTTTCTTTGGATTGCTCAATTGTTGTGCAAGAACCTAGAAAAGCTCTTCCATTCAGACTCTAATTCCTGGGGATATAAGTTGTTGGTCTTGATATTTTGCTAGCACCTTCATGCTTTGCACATATCATTCTATATGTTTTTCTCATTTGTATAAAAGTACTAAGAAAAAAATGGCCTTTATTTATTTATGTTGTGGAGATAACTAATGGTTGAATGACTAATCGCCTTTTGTTAGTTTTTATTTGTTTTAAATGATCTAATCTGTCGTTGCTAATGCTTAGTTGGCAGATTTTGTTAAAGTTCCACTTGAGAAAGCTGGGGGAATTATCAATCTTATTGATATATATTGTCTTTTCAATCGTGCTCGTGGCACAGGTGTCAATACTATCTTCTGTGTTCTCTTCTACATGATTTTCTTTCCAGTAGTACATTTTTTGAATTAATGCTTCCCTTGTTTTGATTGTTTAATAAACAGAATTGATCTCACCTGATGATTTGTTGCAAGCATGTTCTCTATGGGAGAAGTTTGACGTGTATGTATGACATTATCTTTTATTTAAATTACTTTTGTTACTGTGTTTCGATAAATTCGTAGACTTGGTGAGTGGGTGACTTTGATTCATACTCCATGGGATTCATGGTAGTTAAAGTCGGGGTTAAAATTATATAGTTGTGCATGTTTTATGAATTTAACCCCTCTGAGCGATTCAGATAGCATATGGAATTGTAGTTAGAGTGAAATTGTTCTAAAATCTCAATTCAAGTCAGAAAATTGCAATTTTATGATTTCTTGAAACTGGCCTGGTTTCGTTTTCAACCTGGTTTTAAAGATAGAGACCTGGTTTCATTTTTCACCTGCTTTTAAAGTTAGTTATCTTTGAAGCTGCTGCTTCTTTGTTGACTGTAAACCCTAATTGAAGGAAGAAGCTGCTGCTTCTGCTTCTTAGTGAACCCTAACCACTGTTATTCTCCCTCTGTCTGAGTCAGCTGCTACCCAACATTGCTGTTCAAAGTTCCTTTTTCTGCACCAGTCACCATTTTTTCTCTATTCTGTTCTTTGTTGAAATTTCTTCTCTATTTGGTGCTGTTGACAGGTTTGGGTTTTTTCGGATTTTGCTGTTGTTCAAACCCACCCTCACATTCTTGTTCAAACCCACACCCACCTTTTATTATGTTACCTTGGTCACAGATCTGAACTAAAATGGAGATGGATAATGAGTTGACATATGAATATTATGCATGACATTTATGGGATATGGATTATGAAGACAGGTTATATGTACTAAAATGCATGCATATGAACTTATGTGCATATTAGCATATGTATATAAATTTTGTATAATCCTATGATTTGATTTACGATTTTCTGTGTTGCATGGATACGGGTACCGGTACTGGATACGAGTACAGGATACGAGATTTTTCAAAAATTTAGGATACTGGTATGTTAAGAGAAATTTATAAAAAAATTTATGTATATATGTAGAAATAGAATTTAAGCTTAAACAACCTTTTGGTCCTATAAAATAAGGTGTTTTTTTATTTTAGTCCTTTGAAGCTTTTTTTAGTCTTTTAAAAATTTAAAATTTTTTATTTTAGTTCTTGAGTAAGGACTAAAACCAAAAAAAATAAAATTTGAAGAACTAAAATTAAAGCAAAAATTTTTTAATGACTAAAATAAAAAATATTTATTTTATAAATACTAAAAGGTTATTTAAGCCTATAATTTAATATAAAATGAATAAACTTTATAAATTATAAAAAGATACAAATAAGCATAATTTGTAGGATAAAATATATTTTTTCTTCCTCAAAATATTTTGGAAGGTTAGTTTTAGTCCCTATAAAGATTTAATACATTTTTAGTCTCCATATTTATCCTCAAACATGTGCTTTTAGTCCCTGAAGAAGAAATAAAACCGCTATACTTTTGTAAATGTAGGGATTAAAAACACATGTTTGAGAATAAATGTAGGGATTAAAAACCTATTAAATTTTTATAGGGACTATTAATATTGTGAAATATTTTGAGATATAAAAAATATATTTTATCCTATTTTATACTAGAAGATTTTTGTATGTATAAAAACTAAATCTTTATCTCTCTTTAGGTTGAGTGTATTTTTTTTCCATAAAATAAATAAAGGAATATGTGCTTCAAGACTTGGTTACAGGTTTGATACATATCTAAAAAGTATCCAAGGTTTTTTTTAAAGATATTTTTGGTATGTAACTGGTACGAACCCACAAGTACCCAATAACTACCGGATACAAATATGTGTTCGATACGTGTACGGTATGATTTTAGAAGTACCAATGTTTAGAGTTGTAACCCCCTTGCTGATTCGAGGTAAAATCCTGATTTTAACTACCTTGTTAGGATTCTACCCTGTTCAATACTTTAATGCAATTCCCTTTTTGGTTTGTTGTTTTCCCATGCATTGGTTATGTTATTCAATTGTTTCAGCCCAGTGGTTCTGCGAAAGTTTGATAGTGGAGTCATGGTAATACAAACTAAGTCCCACAGTGATGAGGAGGTAAATTCATTTTATCTTTTCTTCTGTGGTTGTCTTTATTTTTATATTTGGTTTTGTTGTTGTTATTTACCTGGGAAAATCATCCTTGTATCAATTGTGAAATTGTGGGATCAGGTTTATGGATTGCTGTATAATAGCTTGTATTTGTACTACCTGTGTTTGTCTAATGAGCCCTGAGCTCTTTAGACTTTTACTTGGATTCTACCCTGTTCCCAGACAGTGTTATAGGTCAGGGTGGATCCCACAAACGAGGTAGGCCTTTGTCTCCTGGGCAGTGTAGGACTGAGGTAAAGAGCATAGTTGTATGAACCAGAGCGGCAGCGGCCTGGCTTGAAAACTGGAGATTGATCAGCAGATTTAAAACTAGGAGGTTGCTGCTAATAAACTTCATCAAGTAATCAAGTTGTTTATTAATAAGATGTTATTGACATCTTGTTGCTCGATTGGCTGCAGATAGGTTAAATCTAGTGATGAATCAGAATGTTGTTTGGGGATGGAGAATGAAGAGGTGGAAGCGGTAGACAGTGAAAACAGAAAAAGATGAAGTGGGAGTAATAGGAAATGAAAGAAGAGGTGAGATGCTGAAATGGGGAGAGAGGGGAAGGAAAGAGAATGAAGAGTTGTCAAACTTAAATGAAACATGGAAGAGGATATCCTTAGAGATACAAAGCCTACCATCTTGAGATAAAGACTTGTATCCTTTATGGGTGGAAGACATGTTATAGTGATCTAGCCTAGTCTAAGGGTCTTCATTATTAAGAGAGGCTGTTGAAGTCTGTTAATATGACAAGACATAGTCAGGAAGGCATGTTCCTAATAAATGAAGTGTAAAGATGCTTGAGCAAAAAGGGTTAGTGCGTGCATACATCAGTGAAAGTTACATGGCCTGAGATTCCACCAGATGATAACATAGAAGCTAGTCCCCAAGATCAGTAAATATTAGTTAAAAAGGATAACTGGCTGTAGATAAAATCATGACATGGAACGGAAAGCAACTAATGAGCCTTCCCCAAACAGCATGCTCAGTGGAAGTCAATGACTATTTTATTTATGAATTAAATATTATAAGTGTTGGGTACAGTTTTAACTGAATTTTGAATCAGCTATAGGAACGGGGGCAAAATATTCCCTTTTAACTTGTAAGGATCGGGTAATCCTCTCCCCCTGGGTATGATGTGCTTTTAACTTACCTTTAATAGGTTGCAATGTGGACATGAGATTTTAGATAGATGATGGTAGAACCCAACCCAAAAATTTAGGAAAGAAGAAACAGATATATTATTGATGGCAAAGAAATAAAGGAACAATATAGCTCAGGTAATTTGAGGAACCTGGAACCTCCTAAACAGTTCAGAATATTTTTTTCCCCCTCCTCTCTAAATATTATCTCCTATATATAGTTTCTGTCTCCCTTCCTCAATTCTAATTATAATTAGAGTAATTGACTAATATCCTAATTAAATCCTAAAAGATAAAGATAATGATTGCCTAACAAAATCTCCTAATAACAGAGAGGATAAAAGATAATTATTGCATAATAACAGAAAAGATAATGATAATGATCTCCTAACTCCTTTGTGCCTTCCTTCTCTCTGTCAAGGCAGTTGATAGAGGTTCTAGCTGTTGATGGGGTGCCACTGCCTTCTTTAATAAAGAAACATTGGAACATGGATGAATTTTGCTATCATTGGGTAGTTCCAATTTGTAAGAAACTTCTCCTATCTTCTGCAGCGCCTTATAGTGACCATAGAATCGTAGTCTCAACTTCTCATTAGGTTTCTTGGCTAGAGAACGCATCCTACAGGGTTGTAATTTCAAGAAAACCCAATCACCCTCCTGGAAGTACAACTCTCTTCTATGGCTATTTGCATAACATTGCATCTGATCTTGGACCTTCAATAAGTTAGCTCACAAATCCCTTAATAAGTCATCCCTTTGCTCTATCAGCCAACTACAATAGCTAGCTTTTGTGGTGTGGTTCTCCCAAGATTCTTGCCAATTAGTATTAGAGCCATCCACCATGTCTCTGAGCCATAATCGGGTGACACGAGTGGTGAAGCCGGCATTGCAGTGTTCTCTCGGGACTAGTTAAAGGGCCAGTGCACAGCCAGCCCATGTGGGTGCTGGGGCTGCGAAGCGTGGTGGTGGGATGTTGGGATCCAATTGCAAGGTATGAGTCCCACATTGAAAGTATGTGATTCCAATGTGGAGTTTATAAGGCCTTGGGCTCTCCAACTACAATAGCTAGCTTTTGTGGTGTGATTCTCTGAAGGTTCTTATCAAATGATTTCAATCTCTGCACTGTGTTTTTTATATTGGATAAGATGGAAATTTTGCCATTTATTTTTTTAGGTTGTCAGTCTTCGTTAACTTTTTTGTCATTTTGACATCAACTTCTAATATTGAAATGGAAGGTGGTCAAATTATTCTATATTGACTAATTGCTGTTTGGTGTAGGTTTTCAATAAAATCAAGATGTTTGTTATGAAACCTGATGCTCTTCAAGCTGGGATAAGTGCTAGTGATGCTGCAAGAACACTAGGGGTTGCCCCAGCAATGGCAAAGGAGCATCTCTTGTCTGCTGAGAGCAAAGGTGTGTTGCTGGATCACTTTCTTCAATACTTTTAGGCTTTTAGCTACATAACCGACTTCTGATTTTCATGGAATCTTTCCCAGGTTTACTATGCAGAGATATAAGCCCTGATGGATTTCGCTTTTATATTAATTTGTTTGCTGAAATTGATCGAGATGATATCTATTTGTAAGTAAACATTCTATACTTAATCTGTAGTTTTGACTTATTGATATTCCAGTCAAATCTGTTCTCCCCTTGAGCTAAAATTAATACGCACTAAGGCTACATTATTTGATGCTTGATCAGTATTTCTTGACCATTTGCCCTTACTGTTTTGTTTTATCTTTCTGATGTTCTGTTTCTTTTCAAATTATTCTTGAGACAGTCATTGAATTCCATTACATATAAAAAAAAAGAATTCACTTTTGTCTCATCCATTTTGTAGTTTCAGTGTTTCAAGATTAGAAAATTTCTCTTTAGATAATATGCTAAAATAACTAAATAAGTCTTCCTACTTGAAATATAGAGTGATATTTTTATTTAAAAATGGATGCTTCACCTTTGAAATTAATATCACTGGCCTTGAATTCCAGCTTTCTGCTTTGTAGCTTCTCAAGAATTATTCATTGCTACCCCTAATTCCCTACACCTCATTGATTTCTAGTATAACATGTTTCAATGATAGACGATGATTTTGTTCATTGATTGATTTCATTGATACAAGTTGTTTATTTATGAAGTGTTATATTGCCATTTATGCAGAGTGAAAGATCGGGGAATTTATGCCTCGTGGGTACAGGCTAACCAGATTCATGCTTAAGAGTTCCAAGCTTGTTCAATACAAGGTATGCGTAAACTTTTTTAACTGGATAAGACGATGAAAGCAGGAAGGGAAAAATGTACACACACACACACAGTTTTAGTGTGCTTCAATCAATGTGATATTTTCATTGTAGAGGACACCTAACATAATCATTCTGTAGATGGATTATGAATACTTGAAAAGATGTGAATGCAAAACTTGTATATATCTTGTCACATCATTCCAAAAGCTATTGTTGCTCTTAGGCCTAGCTCTCCGTGCATGATACATAATAACCATGATAATGTGAGTTCTTAAAACATTTATTACCAGTTAATTATATTGAATGAGTCTTAAATTGCTCACACTAGAGAACACACTCAGCAGCATACTCAGGTTGGCTCAGTGGTAAAAGGTTTGGATGGTGAAATGTTTGGATAGTTCACATGAGATTTTAAGTATAAATTTCAGTTCCATCTTTGTACACCATAAAGAAAAAAGAAAATACTCTCGTCGAAGACTCTTAAACTTAAAGTTCAATATGAACTCAAGAATCCTTTAGTGAGTTGTACGTGACATAGGCTAGGCTAGTCGTGCCTATTAAATTGTCATTAACATTTTTGATAATGCTAATAACCAAAATGTATTTGATAACTCACGCAGGTTTGGTACCCGTATAATTTAAAAAAATCTTAAAGTGATTCAGGTTGTTTTATGTTGTACAAGACATGTCTGAAGTATCTTGTCACAACGTGAGTAGAGAGGGAGATGCAATATACGAAAGATTAGGAGTCAGGAGCAGTTTTTATTTATTATGAAGATAATAGAAGGAATATAGAGACCTATTTTGATATGCTTTTGCGTATGGATCACGATGTATAGTAAGTCTATACGTATTCCATGGTACCTAAGGAGATTGCATAGTGTTGACTGTTGTGGAGCAATCTTCCAGAATTTAAAATTGCACGATACCTGAGAAAGCTGAGTGCTTGAGTTTAATAAGAATTTGGTGTCCAAAATTAAAGAAAGCGTCTTACTCGTTATTCAAGTTAGTGTAAGACCCGCATTCAAGAGCAAATAAAAATATGTCATTACGAGACTTAGGTGTAATCTCACATGCACCTTTTTTTAATTTTTTTTTTTAATGAAATAAGAGTAATAGTTCTTTAATGAAAATATAACAAATGTAATAACTATTATGCTTGTGATTTTATTGGAAAATTATACAAATAATAATAGCATAATATTCTTCAAGTATTGTCGTTCTAGAAAAAGAAGTACAAAAGCCAATTAGCAAATTTTTACAAAACTGAAAATTAATAGACCCGAAGTCCCAAATAAATTATGATAAGTTACATTTTAATTCCTTTACAGACGGTTTATCAGTTATCACTAAACTTCCTTTCACTTTTACATACACATGTCACTAAGCCTCCCTTCGTGATATGTCATTTTATCATTAAATATCTTTTATGGGAGGTTAAGTAATTAAAGTAAGTTGAAAAAGTGTAGCATTACATAAAAGAAAAGCCTAATATACTCAATAAAGTAGCAATCAAATCACCTTGTCACACGCAAATAAGTTAGGCTATAATTAATAAATTAGATCAGCTCACAACTAAGAAGGCTATAATTTGTGGATCCGAAATCGGCTGAAACTTAAAATCCAAAATCAATTAGGACACAGTTACAGTGAAACTTCTTAAAGTATTTTCAAATATAAATATCTTTTTTTTAACTATTATAATAAACTTCCTTATAAAAGATGTTAACATAATATATAAAAAAGTGTTAATATAATATTTTTCAAATATTAAAAAAATTAATATAAAAATAATAGTAAAACATAATATTAAATGTAATTTGTAAAAAGCATAAGGTGTGTCACTGATTTTTTTAGGACTTATTATTTGAGTTAATTACACTGTTTTATGTTGAAATATATAATTTAGTTTATTTTATTCAATACAACTAAGAGGGTATTTGTTTTACAGATTATAAATATATTTTCAAGAATGTTAACATGAGAATATTCTCATATTTATTACAATTTTGAAAAATTATTCTTGGACATAATTCATACATAAGAATCTACATTATACATGTTTTTTTAACTTCTCATTTCAATATAAAAGGATGAAAATCTTATGTTTTTTTAAGGGTTTAATAAAATTTTGTTTCTTTATCTCTTGTGGATTTTTATTTTTAGTTTTTTTTTTATAAATATTTTAATTGATTATATATATATATGAGAGATTAAGTTATTTTTAATTTTAACTATTTATTTTTTTGAAATCTAATGGTTATAATGTATGAATAATTTGAACCATTTTATTTTAAAAAAATAAACTATGAAGATGAAAAATAACTCTTTTAAAATTACTTTTAAAATAACTTTATCCTTCCTCATAATATATATATATATATATATTAAGGATCAAGTTATTTCAAGAAAAAAAATTATTTGAATTTTGATTATTAGAATAACTAAAATTTATATTTTTTCACATATATTTTTAAGAATATTTATATTTATAAAGAGTAATATAATATTTTTATTAAAATTTTTAATTATTTATCACATTAAATAATTTAATAAAGAGTAATACGTAAAAGTTAGATTTTTACCCTTCAAAATTTTTTTAAAGAGGAACTAAATCAAAAAATATTCGTGAAATGTTAGATCCTTAAAAATAATTTAACAATACGCATACTAAACATAAAAATTTAAGATTTAGAAAAACATAAAAGAAAATTCATATAAAAAATTAGTAAGCTCACTAGGGCAGCATCGTCAGTCACATAAATTATTATGAAATAAATCATGTGATAAAATTTGCTTCACACACTGTACGATACAAACAATGAAAAATACGTGGCAAGCTAGAAATAATTGAAGTAATTAGATTGAAGCATTAGAACTCGAACTGCATGTTTGATTTGTAGCCAAGTGCGTCAAGGTGAGCAGCCATGGCTTCATTCATAGGTTGTGGACCACACCTAAGTATCTGCAAAATTTAAACATTTTTCTTTTAATTAATTATTTGGATATTAATAACCAAACCAAAGTATTAATGTGGCCAACCCAATAGTAAAAAATGTGGTTAATTAATTCAACCTGAATATCTGGAGCAGGTTCTGGACAGTGAGATTTAATCATCTCCTTCGATATAAACCCAATGCCACCATTCCATTGATCAGGAGGCTGCAAAGTAACAAAAAGAAAATTCTTATTTATTTTATTAATATATATATATATATTTTAAATAAACACAAACAGACAAGTTCAATATTATAGTCACGAAAATTCTCATTTTAACTTTAGTTTAAAGCATTCAATTAAATTTAAAGGATGTGTATTCATACAATACTTTATATTTATTTAAAGATCATATAATTAACAGATATTTAAAGTAATGGCTGAAAAAGTATGCATATTACAAGAATCCTAGAAATGGGGATGTTTTTGATATGGAGCAACTAACCTTATTGAGAACATGATAGACTTCAAATCTGTGAGGAAATTTGTTTGCAAAGTGGTCTAGTTCTTGCTGCAACACCAAACAGATAGATCACCCCCGGATCAAGCTACTTAATTCAATACTTACATTTTAATTCAAATAAGTAAATTTCTCCACATTGTATGAAATATTTCTAATTTAAATAAAACTTATAAGTACAAACAAATTAAAGAGATAAATTTTTAAAATTGAGTGAAAATATTAATTCAAATAAATCATTTGAATAAATATACATGATCTTTATTGATGCAATGTGTCAAAGTTTTAAGTTTAAAAAATTAAATTGAATTAATAATCATAAAATTCAGTTCATGTAGAAAAGGGAAGATAACTTTTACAAATTTAATATAAAATTACAATCTTAAATCAAATTGAAATTGACGTTAAATTTAAGTAATAATATTTGACAGGAATAAAACCTTATAAGTAAAAGAGTAAACTTAAATTGTAATGCAGGAGTTAACGTAGAAAAGGAAACAAAACTTTTACGAATTTGATATGAAATTTTAATCTTAAATCAAATTGAAATTGACATTAAATTTAAGTAATAATATTTGACAGGAAAAATATTAGAAATAAAAGAGTAAAATTAAATTTTAATGCAGGAGAAATCAGATATGGTTTAATGAATGTAAAAATACTTCTAAAAAAAAACTATTCTTTAGGTTGTAAAAAATGCTCTTCTTTAGTAGTAAATATTCAAATTTATATGTTTAGCTTTTTTATATTATTATAAAAAAATTGACAGACCATTTCCAAATAAAAATAACAGATAAAAAATAATCTTATACTAAATCAGAGCATGTTACAAACTAGAAAGGAATTTAAACAATGATATTATTATTTACGATAAACCTATTTATAAATCTTTATAGAAAAGATTAAATTTCTCTTTTAAATTAAAATTATTGCATGTATCTTGGCTTTTAAAAAAATTAGATGAGAAAAATTTTATAAAAGTTATGTTCATAAATTGATTTGATATTGACTTAATCTTGTATTTCCTAATTGGGTTATGGTGCCACTAATAATAAAGTGTTTTGTGGCTGGTAATGTTAAGTACAATCTATAATGTCCTTGAGAGTTAACGTTGACTTATAGTGTGAAATACTTTATTTAGTGATATTTTATTAAATTTTTACGTTACTAAGAATCTTTCATTGGTCAGAATTTACATAGAGGTAGCCCTTTATGAAACATTAATAACTAATACTAATACCACTTATAATGATTGCTTTTAAGATGAAGAACTGACCTTACAAACCAATATGAAATTTCTTAGCATACTTTGTTCTTATTCACACACTTCTTAAGAAATTATCTAGGAAGTTATCTATTTTATAATTACTTAAAACCAAACATGTTTAACTGCGAAGTTCTTCAATGATGAACTACCAAAGAGTAAATATATCTTATTAGTATAAGTAATACTAATTAAATCCTTAAAGTCATCCTTAACTATATAGCCTCATACTTGCATAGTCTTTGAATTCCTTTCATTTAGGTGTGTATTTGATTCATTTATTTATCTCTTCTATTAGAAGCCTAACAAAAGCTACTCCTTACCCCTACCTCATTTCTTTTGTACCAATTATCACTTCTCACCCTCCTTAGCACTTGGAATTTACATGCTCATTGACTTTCACTTAGTTCATCATTGAACCACACCGTATTAGGGGAGAGACATGTTTTGATACCCCTTATAACACCTTTAAGAGCCAACATCTTGCCAACTCATTGGTCAAAACTTTTTATTAGTCAAAATCCTTCATAAGTATCCCTTTTTGAGACATTAACAACTAGCTCTGGTACCATTTATAAAGTTCAACTGCTTTCAAAATAGATGACTAACCTTATAAACCAACACAAGAATTTTCAGTATGCTTTGTCTTCTCTCACAAATTTCTAAAGAAATTTTGCAATATGTCATCCATCCCACAATTACTCATAGTTAAACACACTTAATTATAGAGTTTTTATGTAATAGTCTATTGAAAAATTGATGCATCTTGTTGGTATTAGTAATATTAATTAAGTCCTTTAAGCTATCATTAACTAAACAGTTTCATACTTACACAATTTTTGAATCCCTTTTATTTAGATGTGTATTAGATTCACTCGTGTATCCTTTATGCTAGAAGTTTGCTACTTTTTATCTATGTTTTATATCTTTTGTATTGATGATCACTTTTTGTCCTCGTTAGTGGTAAGAATGTTACTCAATTTCTTGTATTTTTGAGGGCCATGTATGTTTTTATTTTTTAGGTAGCAAGGTGTAATGTTGTTTGTGTATGAACTTTCTTTCCTTTTTATTTTTTTGTTTGTAACAAATTATTTTGGAGGTACTTGTGCTCAAGTTTTTTTTTATATTGATGTTATTTTTAGCTTATCTAAAAATCAAATTCGTAAGTTAATTTTAACTTGTAGAAAAAAAATAATTTATTTTATCTTATTACTTTCTTTTCTTATAAGTTTCTATAAAAGTTTATCCAAACATGATCAAAGGTTTTATTTAGATAAACTTTTTCATTAAAACTCTTATAAGAAAATCATAAATTATATATTTTTTTCATAAATTAAATCAACTTATACACCTTAAAAATTAAAAAAAATTGATATGAGATTTTCTATAGAATTAAGTATATAAGTTGATTTTAACTTATGATAAAAATTTAATTAAATTTTGTAATTTTTCTTTTCTTGCAAATGCTTTTAGAAAAAATTATTTAAATAGGAGCAAAATTTAAGTAGAAAGTAAGGAAAAATAGTTACAATGTAGTTTTGTTTGTAAGCAAAAATGTTAGTGTAGGTTCTCTAGTCTAGTGCTCATACAACATTACCAAGAAATTACACTACTATTATGAGAAGGACTTGGTAACAAGCTTACCTTCAACAGAATGTCGTCCACTGTGACATTGGCGTAAACAAGGTGCAGCTTTGTTTTGTCCTTGGTGTTTTCTAGGATGGCTCTTATGAGCTGCAAGAAAACATGGAGACAAAGAAACATAACCTCATTTTCTATTTATTACTTCCAAACAATTATAACTTTATATATCTGATAATCATGAATAAATCCGTATGCCAGTTTGTAATTAATGCTTGAGTTTGAAATAACTTCAGCTTTTCAGTTCGTCAAAAGTATAGGTATCATTTGTTTCATACATTTCATTATATTTTATTAAAAAATAATTTTTATTCTCTTTAAATATAAGATTCTTACTTTTTCATATAAGAATAAAAAAATAAAAAAATAAATGTAATATATATTTTTAAAAATGAATTATATTCGATAATATTTATCCATATAATAAATATGAGAACGTATATTTTCATATTAACATTCTTAAAAATATACTTTTAATACGTGAAATAAATGTACTATTGCGTGTACATACCTGAAACATTGGAGTTATGCCTGAGCCCCCAGCAAGCATTCCAAATGCCCTAACTTGGCCAGGTTTGTAGCTGAAACGTCCCTACAAATTACAATTGTATGCACTTACATTCCATTTTGCTTTTGAAATGACCATCAAATATTTGAAAACTAAGCACTTTAGACCTTCAATATATTTTCTTATGAGTAACTATTATTTTTAATTAACATTTATTTTTTCTTAATTAATGGTGGTAATTAATACCTTAGGGCCCCTCACGGCCAAGTAATCACCTTCCTTCATTTGTCTAAAATGGTGGGACATCTTTCCATTCGGGTACATCTGTTTGGAAAACAATAGATTATGTATATTGTTTTTATTATTATAAAAAATAACAATAAATATATATGGAAAATGGTAAATTCATTTATCCTTTTGTAAAAGAAATTCACAAAAATTATACCTTCACAACCAAATCAAAGTAGCCAATATCTGAATCCAATGTGATTGGAGTATATGATCTCATAACTTCCTTTCCTTGGCTATCTTTCCCCCTGCTTAACAATTAATATAAAACAGTTTTACATTATCTCTTTTTCTCTATTTTTTATTATTATTGCATTTAAAATTTAAATATAATATGAGGTAAATCTTTTTCAAACCTGGCAAGTATGTTTTTTCCAACAGGAAGGCCCAATACTGAAGAAGGAGTAGGAAGGGCAAATCTAAACCTTGCAGTGTTTTGGCTGAGTTGAGTCTTCTTTATGAGTTTAAATTCTTTGAAATTTCTGGGGTCCAAGCTTCCTGAAAATTGTCATTTTGATAGTAAAATTTGTATGCAAAGACCAGTCTAATGGCATTTTCAAATTATGGTGTCATCTTTCATTTTAAAAACACTTGGATGTTGCTTGAGGTTGTATTTTATAACCTTCAGCATACAAAAATATACATCTTGTTTATTTATTATTTTAATGTCGTTTCATTGATCTGTATGTTACAAACTTTGAGCACTTTTTGTGCTTGAATCCACATTGTTTTATAGATTAAAACTGAGTAAACCATGATCAAAATCTGACCAAAACATTAGCATATAATGTTATGATTCATGACATATTTTGGGGTATCGAATTTAGGAAACGACTGAGGAAGAAAAGAATATGTAATTTGCTTTTAGGATGTTACTTGAGAAAGACCATAAGTGATATAAAAATGTATGAATAAATGACAACAGTATATAAACAATAAGCTTTATTAATCATATTTTAATTCAAATAATATAAAAATTTACATACTGCTGTAAGAATAACACAGCAGATTAAACCAATTAATTAGACAAGCTAGCCTAGTCTGTTCAGTGAAAACGCAACTAATTAAAATGTATGGGTAGGATTTTGAATAATAACGAAAACATGTTACCATTAGATTTATAATAATATATACATTGGACCACCATTATTTAACACTATTCAAGTCTAACATAATGACAACAATACTAAAATTTAATTAATAACATCTTTGTAATATAACTGATAGCGCGATGATGTAACACTGCATATGGAAGATCTGTCATTGTTTAAAAACAAGAAGAAAAAGATGAAAATTAAGAACTGTTCAATTAATAGATAGAAGATTTGTCTCCGAATGGAAAATGAGATTTTGGAATAAGTAAAAGATTGAAACAAATAATAATAATAATAAAAAAAATAGAACAATACCTTTGGGGTTTTTTGTGCGATAGTAAATATAAGCAGCCGTAAAGCCAACGGCAAGAAGAGCAACTACGCCACCAAGCAATTCAGGGTTTAGGTTCTCAACAAAGGGATAAGACTTGAAATCCAAATTGGGGAACCTAAGTGCCATATTGAATGGTAGTTCCAACATTTTTGCACCAAATTTGCAAATCACAAATGCTTCATATACATGCAAATTAACTACAATAGACACACACATATATAATAATAATAATAAATTATTAACTAATATTTTCTGGTATACCTAATTGATTCTTTTCTTCATCACTTCACTGTTCTCATGAAATGAAGCAAAGAATAATCACAAACGTGTTTGACGGAAGACACGATATTCGATCTACACTTAAATGTTTTTGAAATAAAATTGTGGATACTTTCCCACTTGGGGAAAAAATGGCATGTGGCAATCCAGGTTGTATATATAAAGCTAAATGTATTTGCCACCATATATATATCCACAACCATTATGCAATTTATGCTTTCTGATTTTTGGGCTGATGTATCATCATTTTCTTAATGTATATAATATGGCAATCTAGGTTTGCATAAAGCTTAACGAATGGAATATGCATGTAAAGGAAATAAATATCGTTACTATCTCAAAGAACATTTTTAACGATTGAGAAAAGCTATACGTTAATGATTATAACTACTATCAATGCTGATAAATAATAGCTTGAGTCTGGGAAAGGTATTTAAGAAGGTAATATAAGTTTTGAGTAAATTTTAAATATTTCACACAAAATTATTTTGTTTGGAAATTTACTCAAAATCCTTTTAAATATCCAAAATGTCAAATTCTGCTTAAAATCGTGGAATTTAAAATTCCACAGAAATAAATAAAATTTTAAAAAATTGTCATTATTTTCTCTTTCATAACCTCAATCAGCTGATATTTGTTCAAAAATATTAAGTTTCACATAAGTTGGGATAAAGACAAGCGAAGAATATAAATATATATATATATAAAAGATGTCTAGACATTTTTTAAACCAATTCTCACTTGAACATTAACGGTCCTTATTGATCTAAAAAAAAAAGAAAAAAAGAAAAGAGAACGTCTATAAAAAGAAAAACACAATTCAAGAACACAAGCTTAGGCAAAAGAAAAAAAAAAACAACAAAGAAAGAAACTATTCAAAAGAATAGACTTGTCCAATTAGACTTGAGGGGAAATGTTAGAAAATATGAAATCCAACTTCAATTGAGATGCACTTCCGAAAGTGTAGTTAGGTAATACCAATTAGTTTACTCTGTGTTCATGGATTATAATATAGGGGAATGAGATTGAAATTGGATTTGGAATGCCTTGACTTTGATGTTTTTTAATATAGATTTCAGTTTTCAACTTTAGTTGGCTTTCTCACTTGAAAAAGTAGTTCAACAATGCTGCACAAAGTTGTTTTTTGATAGGTTGATTTCAGAAAATGTTACACACATCCCTTCACTGAACCCTCAAATTGGTCACACAAAATGACTGCAATTTTGATAAGATTTGTGGTTCTAATTCAGAGTGGCTTCAGAATTCCTAATACAGCTTCGCGACTTGCCACTTTTAGTTTTCGAAAAACCTGGCATTGAGCATGATTTTGACCTCTGTCTCGTGCCAAATGCCAACATGCCTTAGCATGGGTATCATATTAGTTTATTTAAAATCTATACTCAACTTTTCAAATCATACATATAAAATCCTTATTTTTAATTTTTATTAAACGTAAAATATTTTAAAAACTATATTAAAAAAATAAAACATGTCTAGGTATATAAATAATAATTTATATCTTAATTTCTATCCTTAATTAATAGTTAAAATAAAATATTATGAATCTTTTCAAATTTAACGCCATATTTATGAAATCATTAGTTTTGAAATATGTCTTACTTTTATGTTATAATATTTATAAATGTAACTTTTTCTTTTATCATCTTTTGGTTTTGAAATACGTATTATTAACTTACAGTTATCAAAATTATGTAATAAATATCATTAATATAAGCATATTAGTTTCTCACTGAGTATAATTTGGTTGGTTAAATTTGATTAGATCCAATTAACAACTATTGTACAATTTAAGTCTCCATCACCGTCCTTTTAAAAAAAAAATCTCCATCATAGTCTCACATTAGTTCTAACATCCTAGTTTTTTTCTTTTCTAATTATATAAATATAATAGTAATAATTAAATATTCAATTTTTTAAAATTAAAATAAGTAATTTGAGAATGTGCTTTGAACTTAAAAGTGAGAAAACAACTTTTTAGAAAAATAAAAGGAATTTTATGATTAAAATGTGTAAAAAACTTCTTGACTCATATGTTGGGCTTTTACAATTTATAAGTCCAAATTTTTTTTATAGAAGGTTAATTTAGATTTCTCTTAAAAGTTTATTTTTTTTATTTTTTCTTCTTGTTTTCTTGAAGATTCTGTATTAATAAAGCTAGGTGTTGAGAAATTAAAAATAGTAATATCATTGTTCATTACTTGTGGAATGGAAGTGAGACATCTCTTGTTGCATGATGGATAGAGGAATTACTCTTGAATTCTAATTAATTGTATACTTGTTCTTTTATTGATCCTGGATAAATTGTGAACCCCAACGAAATTAGTTTTCTATATGAATTGGGTGAATTAGATTGTCTATTTGTGCTTAGTGTTGTCTCTTTTGAATTCTTGCGTTTAAGAATTTATGTTTGTTCATATATGCTCTATGTGGATAGATTGGGGTTGGAATGGTATTGATTAGGAATTTTGTTGTTTATAGCTTTAAAATACTTAGTTTGGTAGTTTTTGAAGGTTTAAATATACATAAATTCATGTCAAAGCAATAATTTGAAAATTTTGTGTATGACACGATCTCATCAGTAAGAGAAGAATCTCACGATCGTGATGTTCTCTACTAAAACTTGACGCAAATATCTCATGACCTCATGTGTGTGAGATGAAATATTGCAGATATGGGTTGTTATGTTAGGAACGTTAAACAACTGATAAACTCTTATAGAAAGTTTTATGAATAAAATTAGATTGAGTAGTCTTCATATAACTTATAACCCTAAATGTTAAATAACTCATAACTTTAGAATTACCTAAAAATAAGGTCTATAACTTAAAGATGTAAACTAAGTAGTGAGCAAAGGTCACATAGGTAAAGATCAACTTGAGAAGTTTAGTATAACCATAGATGTTTTCTTTATACCATTTATGATGTGTTTGACATGTAAAATTGTATTATGCCATGTAAGTCACATGGTTAAGTGAATGTGTCTATGCTTGATATTCCTCTTTGAATGCATGATGTCAATGTATATATGTAAATCTAATATGTCATTATATGTGTATATGTTGCGAAAATGTTAAAAGAGCCTAATCCTGGTGGGATTGGAGTCTCCAAGGGACTTCAAAAATAAATTATGTACATATTGTTTATGAATCACACATCATGTTGTGTATGTGTATTTTGAAGTTAAGGACATTTATGAACCCAATTGAAGAGGTCATGAATAAATTAGCATATAACTTTGACCTTGGAGCGACAACTATTTAAAATCTCTTTTAAGTTCATGTTGATCTCATGATTTAAAGTATGCTTGTGATGTCATAACACTAACGTGTTGTCAATGATGTCATATAAGTGAGGATGATAGTGTTAGATTGTTCATTTTTAGAAAGTCTATGACTACATTGACTTCCATACTACTTCACAAAGTAGTTTCAAACTGGTATCACATACACATAAGTTCATGAGTTAAATGTGCATCTTGGGATACTAGACATTCGTTTTCTGGAAAAAAAAAATATAAAATTCTAAAATTCATTGTTTTTGTGAATTGTAAACAATATAGCCACCTATTTCTCATTTTCTAGGG
>JAMLFT010002710.1:0-24389 GCA_026544285.1 Pachyrhizus erosus | reverse complement strand
AACACAAAATAAATTTTCCACTAATTAGTAATTACATTTTTATTATATAAATAATTATTATTTTTTATTATATAAAATTAAAAGATTATTTTTCTTAATTTACATTGAACCAATCCTGTTAATATACAATTAGAATATTTTTTTGCTCTATCATTAAATCATATTTTGTCTTTTACAATAATTTTAATTATTTTAATAGTATATAATATATAATTTATTGCAAACATAAATTTTTCTTAGATTTAATCATTTTATAATATAAAATATAAAATAAGTAACTTTTAATTACAATATAATATTATAATAAGTATATGTAGATAGCATAATATATATCATACAATATATAAAACTTTTATAATAGATAAATAAGTAATATGAAATAAGCAATGTAATTGTAATGTATAAATCATATATATATATATATACATATGTATTTAAATTGAATTTCATAATTTTAAGAATAATAATATGATTATTTTTCAAAAATCTTCTATAAAGATATTTGTTATTCAATATAGGATCTGCATCATTGAATTAATGAGCAAATCAATTGGTTAGGATGGTGTTAAAGTAGAGGAGGAAAAAATTTTCACAAATTTGTGATACGTGACATAAGGAAACTCTTTTAATATATAGTATTAGTAAAAAAATCTTCTACAAACATATTTATTATTCAATATAAGATCTGAGTTTTTAAATTAAATGATAAATCAGTAGTTAAAACAGTATTAAAAAAGATGTGAAATTTTTTTCATAGAATTGTGACACATGGCATGAGGTAAAGACTTTTAATATATAGATCATTGATAGATAAAAAATTACTCTATGAACTTATGTTCTTTATTTCTCTCAATAAAAATATTCAATTGTTTAAATTGGCTCGACTTATTATAACTCATAACTCGAATTGGTCAAGTAGTCGGTTTTGCCACTTTTAAAAAGTTAGGCCCTTCAAATTTCAGCTAAAAAAAATTAAATTAAACTCATTCCAATTTAGTTTCGTATTCTAGCTCAATTTGTAACCACGTGATTTGTTCGCTCTATTCCATTCAAGCCTTTCTAAATAATTAAAAGAACAAAAGATTTTAAAAAAAATTAAATTAGAAAATCAAATTAAATATGAATCTTTTTATAGCATGTTTAATGAGTCGATGAACAACCTCCGAAATTATGTTTGAAGCAAAAATAACAAAAGTATTGCTTCCAATAATCAATGTTTGGCACCAACAAACTATTTATGGCTTGCATTAGACCAAGTAGCCCCTTTTTCACTTCTACTAAATTGAACTGTTAAAGTTTTAGTCTTAAAAGAAAAAATAAAAATAAAATAAAGCCAAACCCGACACAAACTAGTTTCATTCTCTAGCACAATTTGTGACCAGGTGATTTACTCGCTCTAATTCATTAAAGCATTTATTCTAAATTATCAAAAGAATAAATGATTTTTATCTTTCAATAAAAAATTTTTTTTGCAAATGCTCCATCCAAGGAATGAGTCTGTTTATGTGGCAAGAGCAATTCATAACAATACGTCCATTTTTACCAAATTGATTGCCAAGGTCTGTTAAATTATTAGCATTATGAAGGTCCTGAGGTTTGTAGATGTCACATGTGTGACCACAAAGACTTAAAGTCCTATCTTTCCAACCTGTCCACTTGCCAAAGAAGATAAGAAAGTCTCCAATGAGCACAATAGGACAAAAGCATGTACCACATTTTCACTAACATTAGAGGAGGCTTGGACATCCTTCATCATTGAGCACCATGCCCCTACACATAGTTGCTTCTCATTGGTCATGGATATAGCTCTCCACATGAACATTTTAACTTTGTGAGCTATATAATTCTTTTTTCAAATGGAATGCCATAGGCTCTTGTCTGGATTAGTTAGCTTGTTGGACAAGAATTTTGATAGTGTACAACAAAGTGAAAGCTACATGTACCCTAATTGGGGTGTTGCCCTCATGTGAAGTGAAATGCCACATCATCCTATCTTCCCCAAATTCTAGTGTGTTTATTACATCAAAGATAACTAAAGGGAAAGCATCACCAATCAAATTTGTTTTCCACACCCTTAATTAATGATCAATATTAACTTTTAAGCCATCTTACTTTGCTTTAAGGTGCCATGTCTCTTAAAATTGTGAAAGGTAGCTCCAATTGTAGTCTTGAGTCTTCAAAGTGGTTTACAAGGAAGCTACAAGTCAACCTCTTCTCATCCCCTTTATATCACTATAGATAGAGCACTTTTAGCATAACTATTACTACGTTGCTCCACTATTTGTAGGATAAACTTGAATAGATCAATTTTTGGTCTAGTGATAATGTTGGACAAATATTAGTTTGTAAAAAAGTATATATGATTGTGTTGGACAAATTAATGTGTATATATTAGTCATTTGATAGAGACACAGAGTTGGGTCTCTATTTTAAATTATTGGACATGACTTTTGGTAGAAACACAGAGGTTTTTAAGGGGTTTGGGGGTCTATTTTAATTGAAGAGATATGTCTACATTCAAGGTTCATAAGAATTGTGTCTCCGTTTAATTATTTAAACGAACAAACATTCCTACATGGCTCTTAATATAAGGTGTGTGTTTATTTCTATAGAATGGAGTAATATTGAACGCTCAACATTATCTAACAAATTAGTTAAGGATAAACCTTATTGCTACTAATTAATGGCCTCAACCAAATAAAAACACTATTTTTACCAATAAATTAAAGTTAAAGAGATAAAATTAGAGAAAAAAAAAAGAAGTTATATTCATATAATGTAAAAAAATTTATACTGTCAATCATAAATTATTATATATAATAAATTTATTAATTTTTATAATAATTATCTTAAAATTTACATCAGTGATAAATTGTGATAGAATAATAGTATCAATAAATTTATAAATTATTTATAAATTGACAATTCACATACGGTTTCCTTCCTTTTTATGTCACTCCAAAACAAATAAAAATGTCTAAATTTATGTTTTCTTTTCAATATTTTTCTTTCTTTACATTTTCTCTTTGTCTAAAAATGAATTTCGTATATAGATAGATAAATAGGCAGTATAGGTAATCTCCATATTTTATTTTATTTTTATGATAGTTAATATTTAAATTGTCTCATTACTTTAAGAAAAATGAGCATACATATCTGAAATTGCTTTTCAGAAATATATCTATTTATTTGAAATTAACTTAAATTATAAATTATATACTTCTATAAATTTCTAGTAATTTCTTTATACCATCCATATACAATAAATGTGAAACATTAACATTTCTTTCTAATTAAAATACATTTTATTATTAAATATAATTTACGTGTGTCTTATTAAATGATATGATTTTTTCCTTTGTTAATAAATTTAGTTTATTATTTAGTTAAACAGACATAAGTTTCATTTGACAATAAATTTTTTTATATATATAAAAAATAATTTTTGAATTTTTAATTTTTTCTACTCAAAATAAAAATAAAAATGATATTTTAATGTGATATATTTATTACAGATAATTTATATATATATAATAAAAGTATTTTAGAGTTTAATTTTTCATTCAAAATAAAGGATATAAATGATATTATAATATAATATAATTATTATGGCTAACGTATTTTATTAGATATTATTAAAATGTATTTTAATTAATTAATAAATATTTTAATAATAAAAATTTAAAATAATAATAAATATTTAAATTTCAAAATTTATATTATTTATAAAAAATATATTCATAATTAAAATTTAAAATATAAAATTAAATACATCTTCAGTTAATAAAAGAGTTTTAATCATGTGAAGCTTTTAGTTAAAACTAATTTTATCATTTTGATTTTTGTTATATAGTTTATTTTACCTATAAAAACTTTTTTACTTAGAAAAAACAACATTTTGAAATTGAAATTTATAATTATATTAAAAAAATAAGCAATTCTAATTATCTTGTATTATACTTATTAGTCAATAAATTCTTTATTACAAAAAAAAATAATTGGTTTTAAATCATTCTTTATTACAAATCATTTATAGTTTGTCACATCCCTCACTGATCATATTATGAAGAGACCTTCAACCATTGTCTAGTTATAGATCATGAAGCTTGCAAATATTTGACGATTATATAATTTTTCTCTCAAATCTTAACCTATAAATATGTAATTGTTTAATTTAAGGATCATCTACCTTGACCTCTTTATAAATATAAGAGAAATTATTCACTATAAGTATGTTTTTCTCCCTCCATGCTTTACAATCATACTAAAATCTTTGTTGTCTTGAACATGGATTACTATATGTATTTTTTAAATATTTTGATATGCAAATTTGATGATTAAAATTTAATAATCAAATAATTCAACATCCCACTCTATAGTATTTCATTCAAGCACTATCTTAAAACATAATTAATCTTAAATTAAATCTTAAAAAATACTCTCAGCAATGGCAATAGCTACAGTATTATTAGTAATATTCTACTCACATTACATGCATTAAAGAAGAATCATGTTTTAATATAATGTAATACTTCTAATAGAATATTAATTTCATTTATTGATATTTCTTTTAATATATAGGGAAAAATAAATGTCAAGACCATTAGTTTTGAATAAATATTAACTTACCTAAACTTGTTTTAAGATCAACACTATTTTTTCACTCACCATTCAAAAATTTCAACTACTAGGATGGAGTTGAAAATCTTAAAGTAAGTTTATATTTTAAAATTATTCAAATAATTTTTATTAAAAAATAAATTAATTTGATATGCATAAAAAGTAATCAAAACAAAAAAATTATAAGAACTGCAAAAATTAATCTTTAACTAAATGCGTAATTTCATCATTATCAACTTTATAAAAGTATATTTTTTGGATCATATTATTTTTATTAAATTTAACTTTTATCTTTATTTTAATGCCAATTTTTTTGTTTGAATTTAAAGTAAATATAAACTAATTTTCTTTATAATTTTTAAATTAATAATAAAAGTTATCAAGTAATCTGCAATAATATTTATACATATAGATAATTTAAATCACATAATCTTACTAATATATTAACTGAAAATAATATAAGAAAATTTATTGTCTATTAATTTTAATTTGATTATTTTTTAAAAGATATGTAAAAATTTAAGAATTTGAATGTGACCTAAAACAACTACCTTATTATTAGCATTGTAATAGTCGCGACTTTGCAAGTGGCATAGCCTCAGCCGAGGAGGGCCCACTACGGTCCTTCGACAACGTTGGACACTTTGAAATTCTCTCTCTCTCTCTCTCTTAAGAACCTGAAATCATGAAAACTCTTTTATTTTTAGATAATAAATAGTTTTTTTATAAAAATTTGTGGCTTTTTAATGTTTAATAAAGTTGAATCCTAATGTTAGCAAAATAATTTTCACTTGAAATTTTTGTATTTAAATGACATTTTTCTGACCTTTTTAGTAGAGTTAGTTGAATTTATTAAAAAAAATATATTTTACTAATTTTTTATTTAAAAAGTAACATATCTGTTGATGTTAATAAGTAGACATAGATATTATTTACCTAATACAATGATTAGGTCATGATATTCTTTTACTTAGACTTTTCAGAAGGATTTTTCTTTGAAAAATTAAGACTAATTTTCAAATGCAGACTAAATTTATAGGATAAAATTAATGTTAAATAGTTAAATTGAATCAGTCAATTTAGCTGAATGATCAAGTAACCGATCCTTATTTATCAAGATTGTAATATGATTTCTAAAAAAAAAAGCAGTTTTACGATTCAAGTGTGTTTGATGATTTGAATTGTAATAAAAAAAATTATAATATCAATTAAAGAATGACTTTTTTACGATAAAAAATTTGGAAAACTATTATCAAAAGTTAATAAATTCATTTTCAGTTTACTTTTGTTCCTTTATTTTATCTCCAAAATTTAATTAATTTAATAAAAAGGGATTAAGTTATTTAAAAATAACTTTAAGAGTTAGTCGCTGTTATAAATAACTTGATTAATTTAAATGCGTAATTTGTATTTAATAAAAATAATTTCTATTTTATTTCCAGTATAGTTTAGAACAATAACAATAATAATTAGTAGTAATAAGATAAATATTAGCATTATTATTTGTTAATCATGGAAAAAATTCTAATTTTCTGTTATTTTATTAAGAATAAATAGCTAATGCATAGATGATGTAAGAAAGTTTTATATTATTATTTAGTTACAAATTACTAATAAATTATTAGTTAGAGTGATAATAGACTTGATCTTTTTAAGTAGAGTTTTGGATTTGAACATTAAGAATAAAAAAAAATTATTAGAATGAAGATCTTATTAAAAGTGATAAATTAATTTTTTTTAATAAAAATTAGTTATCAGTGTAACTAATGGATATTCCACACTAATGTTATGATAGCACAAAAAATTATAAATTAATATGTATAATAAATTTGTTAATTTTTATAATATTTTAAAGTGAATTCATGCTATTTTTTAGATTATTAAACCCACTTAAGAAACTACTATGTCTAAACATAAGTATTTTTATACATTCGAAAGAAACATTGATCAAATATTTAAAAGATAAAATTTTATGGTAATCGTGTCACATTTTGTTGATTGATTTTATCATATTATTTTCAAAGTTATATTTAATATAATTTTTGAAAAATGAACAAAAATTTAAAAATAAATTACCATTTTAATCCCTAAAAATGTATAACATTATTAGATTATATAAGTGAAAATTAAGAAAATTTTGAATAAGTATATGAAGGTGTAATTTGTCAATTCAAATAATCCTATATTTAAAAAATATGTGATTTAAATAATAATATTAACATATATTTAGAGATTAAAATGATAATAAAATTAATAAATTTAAAAATTTAGAAAAATAATTAGAAATTTGAGATATTTATTTAAATATTTTTACTTTTATGTAATAATATAACAATATTATATAATTTTAATAACTAAAATAGTGATTTATTCCTTAAAATTTATAGAACGTATATGATTATAATTTTATAATACAGAATATCATTTGTTATCAATAAACAATACAATGGCAGATGTTATCTTTTACTATTTATTGCAGAGAGATTTATTGTATTATTTTTGTATGAGTTATTTTTAATTTTAATATTTTATTATTTTTTATTGATTCTCATATTGACCAACAAGTCACCATTATATGGTTTTTTTTTTTTTTTAACATTTTTCTTTCTGGTTTGTGAAGATGAAAGGCTAGTAGGTACCTTTTTAGGGGTAAGTTTTTATTATTGGCAATTTCACTCCCTTTCTCTCACTGACCATGTAGCCAAAAATTTAAGGAAAGGTACATTTTTTGACAAATGACAGCTTGGTTTATGATTCTGGCTATGAATCTATAGAACTTGCAATGGAATGAATAATTTACAAGTAAATATTGTACAATAGATTACTAAATAAAAATCTATTTTTATTTATCGAATAAATTATTTATAATATGTAATTGTATTGTTTTAATACTTACATAATATGGAAATGTTGAACTTACATATACTACTTATATGGAAATGTTCCGGTGAAGATGTAAGATATATTTTTTTTTATTGAAAAAAATGGTTAATTATCTTAAACTTTATTATTTTTTAAATACATATTTTAAATTTTAATTTTGTCTTAATTAATCTTTAAATTTTATCTCAATTATAAAGAGATATCATACAATTTTATTTTATTTTAATTAACTGTTAAATTTTATCATTTTTACAAATAGATCATTTAAACTATAATTTCATTCTAATTAATTTTTAAAGTTTGTATTTTATAAATATTTTTTTAAAATTAGAGTCAAATTACATATCTTAAATATCAACCGTTTATATTTTCATCTTCTTTTGTTACAATTCATTTTTTATATATTAAAATATAATAAAAATACAAATTTAGAAAAAAACAATTAAAAAGTCTTTGTTTACTTATTTTATTCTAAATTATATTACATTTTAATGTTTCAAAAAATTATTTATAAAAAAATAATTAATGATTGAGATTTAAAATAAATGATGGATTTTCTTCTTTATTAGTAGTCTAATCTCAAGGGTTAAATTTTAAGATAAAATTAAAATTAAGGTGTTTATGTGTAAAAATATAAAATTTAAAGATAAATTATAATAAAATTAAAATACAATGTATCTATTTATAAATAGAACAAAGTTTAAAAATCAATTAAAATAAAATGAAAGTTTATATTGTTTACTTGTAAAAGATATCAAATTCAAAGTAAAGTTTTTTTTTCCTTTTCTATTTAAACTTAGTTCTATTTTATGATTTCATTTATTATTTTCTTTTAGTTTCTTTATAGAATTGTTTCTGCATTGCACTGGCTAATGTCAAAGAGTTAGGTGGCATTAGCGTGCAGCTGTAATAAAATTATTTTTCTTGATTTTAGGATGTATTTTTGGAAAAATCTTACCAAACCTTTTATCTTTGTGGGTTCAGGGTTTGTACTAAAATGAAAATTATGCTATTTTTTCGTATTTTTCATTAATTCGTTATTTGAAAATTTCAATTTGTTAACTTATTCTATATTTTTCATTTTACTAATTTTAATTTCATTTCATAATATCATGTATATCGAATTTAGGTTATAGTAATTGATGAAACTAATTTTGTCACGTTTGTTAGATTTAATAGAAAGGCTTATAAAGTTACAAAAACCATGTAATAAAAATGATAAAACCTTTGTAGAAGTTTATATATTTTTTTTAGTGAAGTACATTTCTGTCTAGAAACTATAACATGATTGTTCTAACGTTAATTTCTAATTTAACTTTGTTTTTACAATTCCAGTCAAATGACAGAGTTTAGAAAAAAGAAATTACTCATTGTATATTATAACTATGTACAACTAATAAGCAAGTTTGTTACATGCAACAACTATTTGTAATTAAGAAAGAAGTAAATATGCTCTAACCAATAATAAAATCCTAATATTTTTATCGTTTACAATAGACATTTTTATTTGCGAGAAATATTTTTTTTTTATATACAAAACAAATTTTTTATGTGAATATATAAAAGAAAATTAAAATGTTTTATGAAATTTTTATTGAACTTACAGAAATCAACCATATGTTTATTAAAGTTGTAGCAAAATGTATAGAAAAATTTTGTAAGAAAATTCACAAGAAAATCTTAAAATTAATAAAAAAAAAATACATTAAAAAAATCAAGTTAAAATCATATGGTACAACATATTAAAATACTGAAAGGCCAGGGTTTAAAACTAGTTTGATAGATTTAAATTCCATATTAAAAATCGTAAGCCTCCATTAATTAACTAACAAAAACTATTTCATAAAATAAAATAATAAAAACATTTTTTTCATTTATTACAACTTTGACCACAATGAATTCCAAATCAGAAACCGCTGTATAGTAGCGATTTTAAACGCTTATTTATTTGATTTGTTTTTAAGTTTTCTAAGTTGCTCAATGGCCACCACTAAATAAATAAAATAAATACGGTTTGTCAAAAAGATCGAAAAATAAATATAAATTCTAAACCCACCCTCTCCCACTGTCTCCTTCTCTTTCTAAATCTTAACAAAAAGCCAACGCCATAACCGAAACGCGCGCAGACACACACACACACAGAAAACTCCTTCTTCTTCTTCTGTAACTGTAACTGTTTTTCTCTCTCCCAGATCTTCGGCGCTGAACCTTCTCCACTTTCATCGCTTCCTCCATTCGCGTTTCGCTTTCTTCTGATTTTCTTCAGAATGAGAGATTCTACGTTCGCGATGATGATGATGATGATGATGATGATACTATAGCAGCAGCAGCAGTAGAATTAGTTATTGCAAAAGAAGAAGAAGAAGAATAAGAGAAAGAGAAAATGGACGATAGAGGTAGCTCATTCGTCGCTGTTCGCAGAATTCCTCAAGGAGAAACTTGCCATTCAAATTCTGGTAATTTTTCCTACAAATGAAAATGCTTCGAAATTTCTCCTTTATTTTGTTTTTTCCTTTGTTATTTTCGCAACTCCTCTTTCTCTCTCTCTTTGAAAGTTGTTTTCTCCTTTCCTTCTTTTTTTTTTTAATTTTTTTTTTCTCTCTATATAGTTGTTATGTACCACTACTCCCTCTTTCTTTTTACTTTTTTCTCTCTCTTTCTTCATAATATATACGTATAAATATATTATTATTATTATTATTATGAAATATACGGACCGGGATCGAGATCGAACCGTTTTATAGTAGGCCGATTCGAAAACCCGAGTTGCGTGATGTTCGCTGCTATTCTTAATTGCATTGGTGGGTTACTGAATTCATTTTATTCAATTATTGCTTTTCAATATCTTGTTTTAAAAAAATATTTTTTTGTAGAATTTTCACTTGTACAAATTCAGATGTTACTTTGTGGCATTTAAGTTTTTATCACTGTGAGGGTTGTTCCCGTAGATCTAGCGTTCATCAAATTCGCCTTTGCTCGTATTATATATTGGTAAATGCGATTCACGTGTTGTGTTTGGAGCCGGTACCGATAGCTATAATTCAGAATAAAGCAACACAGAGGTTTCCTATGATTAAGCGTAGCTGCGTTGGCTCGATTTTATTATTATTATTATTGTTACTATTATTTTTAATGTGTATGTTTCTTTGTTTGAGGGATGGTGTGGCATGTGGGTCCACATCCAGGTATAGTCTTAGTTTGTGGATTGACCTATTGGGAACACAGAAACTACTTGTTAAATGTTAAGGATGCATTTGGGTAGTTAGTATCATTAAGTACTTAGTGAATAAGTGTTTTTCACAGAAGCGCGTGTGTGTAAGTGGTTTCTAGAATTGGACAGGATATAGAGTTAGGCTATGTTCGGATAAAGTTCTATATAAGCATTTAGGGGAGAAGAGAGAAGAAAATGAAAATAAAAAGTGAAATAAACTAATTTTAAGTTTATGGAAAAAACTTATCTCATTTTTTTTTTGTTTTCTTCTCCCATAAATGTTTATAAAGAAGATTATCTAAACAAGATCTTAAACTGTTTTTAAATTGTTAGCTGTCTTTATAAGTTATTGGGAACAAGTTATGAATATATGTTAGTTTATTTTCACAAGCTCTCTCATATACTTACACATATGTTTATGTCATATGATAAGTCTAAATAAATTGTAATAAGCTCTTCCAAACACACCTTAAAGGATGATTAGCAGATTGTGTCCTCTGCCAGGGGATTGGAATTTGTAAACAGCCTATACGGGACTATAATTAGGGGAGGTGGAATGGGCGGCTTTTACATAATTTAGTGTTATTTACTTATTTTATATTTTAATGTTTTCTGGTTATGTTTATGAGGGTTTGGTTACAATAAATTGAAAATTAGGCAAACTGCTAAGAAAAAAAATATAATGCTGCCGCTTTCTGTGCTGTTTGAAACACTGCTTGTTGGTCCCATTAATTTGCAATGAAATATGCAGCATAAAATAAAGATGGGCAGAATCTTCATTGATGGCAATTTTGTTTTGTTTCAGCCGAGGTTGTGGCAGGATCAGCCGCATGGCTTGGTCGAGGTCTGTCTTGTGTCTGTGTACAAAGAAGAGATAGTGATGCTTCTAACTCTTTTGATCTAACCCTAGCCCAGGTATTGTTTTGGTAATTGCTACAGCACTTGGTTTCTGTTCAAAGATCTCTGTTAATTATGCTATTATAGGCATCTTCCTGCAAAAACGAAAAAAGAAAAATTCAAGTAGCGTAAGGATGCTTCAATTTTTTTAATACAATAAGCCAGTAAGCATATTTTAATTAGTATGCAATATAAACATTTTTGCAATTTAGATTTGTGTTGAATGATTTGTCTTCTTACCAAATAACAAACCTAGTGGTCAATTTTATATCTGGTTATGTTTTTTTCTTGTTTATATACTCCATATCTTGTATATGGATTGGGAATGCCAGAAAATCTATTTGTTCGAGGGAATTTTGACTACCAATAGTTAATCAGTCGTTGAGTTTAGTGATATTGAGCTCCCTCTATCATATGAAATTGTGGAACACTTGCTATATATATATATATATATATATATATATATATATATATATATATATATTTGTATAAATATTGTTTATAATTATGCCATAACAAATTCCCATGGTGTTGAATTTCCAATTCTTAGGAGGAATGCTTGCAGAGGATACAAAGACGTATAGATGTTCCATATGATAGTTCTATAATTGAGCACCAGGTATCTTTTCTATTAATATTTTTCCAGTCTGTAAGTAATGTGACAAGTGGCAACCATTATGACATGCACTTCAATCTATGTACTCATAGCTTTATGTGCTGCCACTGGCATATTACTGTATGTGCAATCTTCAATGTCTTAAGACTGTAATTACATATTTTAGGATGCCCTTAGGGCTTTGTGGAATGCTGCATTTCCTGAAGAAGAACTTCATGGCTTGATATCTGAGCAGTGGAAGGAAATGGGCTGGCAAGGGAAAGATCCATCAACAGATTTTAGGTAGATATTGTCCTCATGTTTTTTTATTGCTGCCAAATCTTTTGCTCATTCCAGCTAATGTTAATGATTTCCTGTATATATTTGTCAGGGGTGGTGGTTTTATATCATTGGAGAATTTTCTTTTCTTTGCTAGGACTTTCCCGGTATGATTTCTTTATTGGTTTATTCACTCATATCTGATTATGTGATCAATATATCACTTATGTTGATCAAAATTAAAGTTTAGAATGGAAAGCCTTATCTTATAATTTATGACTGACAGCTCATCCTAACAGCCAGAGAAAGTAACAAGAAAACTGTATTAGTATTCCTTCCAAAAGAAGAGGCCTTTAATTTCTAGTATTGAAAGGGACTTCTGTAGATATAGTGTTATTGTTGGGTATTGATTTTTGAAGAATGAGTATTTCTTAATATAGTAATGATTTCAGATGAAGTGTAAATGGTGATGTAGGAAATGAAGTATTGTCAATAATTCAGCAAAATGTCCGTGCAAATCTGAAGAAATTCTTGTGTTTGAAATTTCTTCATGATAGAATGGTGGCTATATTTGTATATTCTCTTGCTATCTTTGAGACAGAGGGTCTAGCAAATGAGATTGCATTATAAATGAGAATGATGTTTAAATGAATTGATTGTTATTTTGCCATGGCCTTTCTTTTAAATTACACCTACTTTAACAATGTCTCTGCAATATGATGTCATGCAAGTCAGTGGTAAACTTCACTCCAGTATTCACCATCAATATCCGGACCCACAGGATCAATGTTGACTTCCTTGAATACTTTTACTCTTTTGATGCTGATATACTTCATTTTTCATTCTGGTGAACAGTTCCTTTGTTTCTTTTAGGTCTTGATATTTATCAGTTTATCGGACAAATTGTAATCTCTCAGGGATCATCTAGATTCTTTTTTGGATAGAAAAGTAGCATTATTATAATAATAATTGTTAAATAGGAAGTAAAAATTACAGGAGAGGATATGATATTCTCAAAAGGGAAAGTGAAAAATAGGAGAGGAAGCTAGCTGCCTCAACACACTCAAAAGACTCACTGCATAAACCTGCTAAAAAGGAAATTAAGCTAAAAGTAACCTTGAAATAACTCCTTTAGTTTTCATCAGAATGACTACTCTGAAGATTCCAAAAAGAAACATTTAATTTTTCTGAATTCTGATTCCTTTAGGCCTTCCATAATCAACAATGCTACCTCAGTAGTATAAACTCTTATTTAACACCTCTTATTTTTCTTTATCGCACTCTTCCCGTTTCATCAAATCACCTATTTCATTATCATTACTCCCTCTTCTGGGCCTTTCTCTCATTATGTAGACTAGCTTTTGATGTCCAGGGTAGATTATTCTTCCACAACTTACTGTTGGAGCTGACCTTAGTTGTTTTTGTACATTCTTCTCAGTGAGACACATGTTACCCTATTGGTTTGTCTTTGTTAATCAAGTGTTGTTTTGATCCCCAGGAACTACTAAATTTTCTGCTAACATTAAATCTAATTTGTTGTTTCCATTCTTTTATTTTTATCATATCCTTTTATTTTTGTAGAAATCCTTCCAGGATCTTTTACGAAAGCAGGAAGGAGATCGATCAGTGTGGGAATACCCATTTGCAGTTGCTGGTGTTAACATCACATACATGCTGATACAAATGCTCGATCTTGAAGCAGGTTTATTACTTCTCCTGTTGTTATAACTTCTTTGTTCTCTGTTTTGAATTTTTATCATGTCTAAAATAAAGAATTTTGTTGCTGCATGTATGTATGGTCAATTTTCTTTCTGTATTGTGGCATGTGAATTTCATACCCATGATGAATCTACCAAAAATTTAACGTGCCCTTTCAAATTTTATATGTTGACATTTTAGTTTTGCATAAATCAGCATACAATTACCCGCTATCACCATCTGAATCATTGGTGGTGCCATATTGTGATACATTGAATCAGTATGTGGATCAACAACGTTACCTAATAATAATATGCTTTTCCTTTACAGTCAAGCCACGCAATCTGGTTGGAGCAACTTTTCTAAAATTTCTTGCAGGTAACATGAACTCTCCCTTTTTAATCCGTTGTTTTGCTTTTCTTGAATATGGTAGGGGATATTTAAAGGGTATATTTAAAATGTTATAGCTTCTACTTTCTAGTTGCAGTCTTCATTTTATCTTTTAGCTTGCTGCTTTATGTAACTAAACCCATTCCTGTTTGTCTAACAGAAAATGAGTCAGCTTTTGATCTTCTCTATTGCATAACTTTCAAGCTAATGGATCATCAATGGCTTTCTATGCGTGCCTCGTACATGGATTTTAATGTAAGTATTCTATAACCTCCGCTTGCAGTACAAATATAAGTTTATGGTGTAGAAGTTTGTAAAGAACGAAGGGTGGAAAGGCAAGAATAGAAAATTAGAAAACTTGTGTACTTTTTAATATGGATGGAAGATATATTGGAATCGAAGAGTAGTTTGAAATTTTTATGCTAAGAGGAATTGCTCCGCTTTAGCACTTTATTGGGTAACTGTCATGATCCTTTTTTTAACATGAAAGGTATTCTATAATCTCCGCTTGCTGTACAAATCTAAGTTATGGTGTAGAAGTTTGTAAAGAAGGAAGGGTGGATGGGCGAGAATAGAAAATTAGGAAAACTTGTGTGTTATTTAATACGGTGGATGAAAGATATATTGGGATTGAAGAGTAGTTTGGAAATTTTTTTGCAAGATGAAATCCTCTGCTTGAGAACTTCAAATCAAGAGTTTGTCTTGGAGATGAACTTGATGCTATTTCTTAGCTTCTGAGCTTAACTTCCTGGCTTTAGATTGCTAGAAACTATATGCTAATATACTTATTACTTAATATTCTGACAGGCAGTTATGAAAGCTACACGACGTCAGCTAGAGAAAGAGCTTCTCGTTGAAGATATAACGCGGCTTGAAGATTTACCATCATACAAATTACTTTCCCGATAGTATCAGTCCCAAAAACCAGTCAGTCTCCTATTTTTGGCCAAGAGGCTTTTGTATATGATGTGTTGTGATGCTCCTATCATGATTTTCACTCCTGTCAATTCAGCATTTTTAATAACATTTCAGCAAGAATGAGCTATAAAATGTAAAAACTGATGTGAGCTTAAAGCCTTATACTTGATGTCAACAAGGTTTGAGATGCAACAGTTAAACTTTTAGTCTAGTTGAAAGTTGATTTTGTTGGCTGACATGCAACCAGGAGGCTGAAATGTAAATTTGCTTGGTATTGGATATTAATGATTTGTGGTTTGCCACTTCACCAATATATTTCCTTTCAGTCTTTTAACTGGTAAATGAAGCTTGCAGTAATGTATTTCAGAAACCATTTTTTAAATTGATTGCATCTTTCTGATCTTGTTTGATAGAGTGCATATATTTGCCGATGAAATTGCCTAAAAGCGTAATTGTGGTATCTTTCCGGATTTGATATAGTATTCCTGATAGTAACAAGCTTTGTTTTATCATATCTTTGGATGTTTTATGGAACCAGGCTAAATTTCTTGAATTCTGCTCGAATGAAGTGTATGTTGAGAATTTAAATTTCGGATGATAATCAAGGAGCTGAGATTTTCTTATTATTGAGGACCTAGATTTTATTTAAAAAAATTTATTGATGATTTTTATTAAATACATAAATATCCAACAACTTAACACATGAAAACAATTTTTAATGTAAACAACTTCGGTGATGAAATTGATATATTTAATTAGTTACATAAACCTAGTTATTTAAAGAAATTGAAAAGATATAAATATCCAACTTTGACATATGAAAACAGTTTTATGTATATAAAATAAAAAATGACATTCTTCCCACTTCCTTCTATATGTTTTAAATTTGAGATATTAAATTATATATTAGATTGTCTGGTTTAGGAGACTTTTCAAACCCATCACTTGAGGGGTGTAAATTGTCTGATCTAGGAGAGACCAACCGGTACAAGCATTCGTCTTTCAAGTTCAATGTTTGAAGTGCTGTGAACTGTCTCGCTATAAAAACTGACTAAACTTAATAAATGAATCTTCCAATGTATGACAATGGGACCTCTAACTCTGACCCCAATCTTATTTAATAAATATGGGTGATCTTTCTTGGTCACTATAGATATTGCGAAAATGGCACACTAAGATAACTCCTTGATATGCTTGGACGCGAACAATTATAATAAGCAAGTTGCATTATTCAATGGGTAAGTTTCGTCTCCTTGTGAAAAATATTTTCATTCCTTCAGTTCTAGTGGGATGAGCAATTTATATTTGTCTGAGACAAATATGACCTGGCACTGCCGTGCTTCTGGGCTATGTTTAACTACGTTTAATTTGAAACAGAGTAAATGGTTGCTATTTCATTTATATGTAGATATTTAAGGTTCTGTCGTGCTTCCCATACCAACTCAACAAATTCCTGTTGAAATCAGCCCAAACAATTTTTTATGTAAACAAAACATATGGCATATTCTCCTTAGGTCTTTCAGTGATGTTTCAAAATTGAGATATTTTATTGGTTGTAATAATGAAGTTTGGTTATTTAAAAAGATTGAAAAGACATAAATATCCAACTTTCACATATGAAACAAATTTTCATGAAAACAAAACAATCTTCTTCCTAGTCCCTTCAATGATATGTTTTTGAATGAGGTATTTGATGGTTACAATAACAAAGCTGAGTCATCTCATGGATAATTTTAGTCTCCATTATGCAAAAATACTTACTTTTACGAGATATCAGTCTCTGATTCTGTGTCACTCTCGGAGTTCTATTGGAATGGTTTCGGTAATGCTTTAACAGCAATTTCACTTTCAACGAAACTGCATGCAATAATCAATTACCTATATATATATCTGAGACAAATATGACCTGTTAGTAAAATAAACTCTCTCGTTTAGTGTTTACTGTGGGAGCTTGTGCATGCTATCTAATTTAGTTATGCATGAGTTGCCTTGTGTTTTGTGTACTATGATCAACTGCGTATAATTTTAAGAATTCTGTTTTGATATATTGTGATTATAATGACTTTAATTACGATTAAAAATCATTCAAATACGATTCTTAATAATTATTACAAAATCAATAACTTTAATTATATGATAATTATGATTAGAAATTAATATAAAGACCTTTTACATGATCTGTGTGTTTTAATTAATTAAATTCAAACTAGAAACAGATTAAATGTTATTTTGTACTGATGAAGACATGAATAGACGATAAAGCCCAAAGATTGGGGTTCCATTTTGCTTCCCTTCTAACTAAACGATTTCTTATTGTAATCAGTCCAAAGAAAGCAAGTTATGGTTTCAACAAAATTTAGTAAAATGTTTACTTGGCATTGGCAGATAAGGAAGATAACACAGTATCTAATAAGGATATCAATTATAACTATGGAGAGACAATTTAATTGTCTTAAGATTTTTTTTTTCTTTTTTAAGAATACCTGTCTAAGATTAAGTGTTTGATAATTCTAGCTAACATGAATACTTGGAACTATGTTGTTAGCGTATATAATATTTTACTTTGATAAAAAAAAAAAAATGCTTCAATGATTCTGTATTTGATTTATTTAGAAAAATTACACTATCGTTTCATTAGATTGATAATTTTGAAAAGTGCTTCACACCCCCTCCCCCAAACAACAATAATAAATGTTAGTTATATGCTTCAATTCTATTTTTTTGGTTGAATATAGAGGGAGCACTAAAAATCATGCCTAAAATAAATAGTATGGCAGAAAATATTTAAGGTGAAGTTTGAACCTATTATCATATGTTAACTGTGAGTTTGCTATTATAAACATTCTTCTTTCAATATAGATTTTAGATTGTTTTTCTGCCTTCAATATAACAATACATTATAATTTGATCTATTTTTTTATTCATAAAAATTAAAAATAAATACTAAAAGATTTAGAAAAAATAACATATTATGTTAAACTAACTTACCTAAATTCTTTGATTTTTGGTCTATTTTAACGGAAACAGATTTTTAGGATAATTTTTCTCTTCCCAACTCTTACCATTGTCAGCAATTATTTATTTATTTATTGAAAGAGCCAACAACTATTTTTAAACACTTAATATCATATTGGGACTTTAAAAGATTTTTTTTTAAATATTTTGAAAATCCTAAAATGAACTTTTAAGTTACGGAATAATTGAAGAAGGAAAAAAAATGTTTCATTTTTTAATAAAAAAACAAATTATGTACTAATAGTATAAAATAGTTTGTACTATGTTTAATTATAAATAATTATGTATGATAAATTTATTAATTTTATTATAATTACTTAAAAATCATATAAATTATTATTAGTACTTAGTTGAGAATGCAAAACTATTTTAGACAGTCAATACTTAGTTATTAAACTTCTATTTAATACCGCTTTTAAAAGTGAGTATATGTTTGAAAAAGGTGAAAAAAAGAAGAATGGAAGAAGGAGGGATGGAAAAGATAAAAAAAATATACTTTCTTTCCTTGTTTGATATGTTAATAACATAGAAAAAAGATTAAAATTCATGTGGGACTTGTGTTTTTCAGTTTTCTCCAATTTGAAAAGAAAAATGAGATGGAAAGTATCTTGTGGTATTTGAAAGATTAAATTATCCTTATTTTTTATATTTCTTTTTTGTAAAAATGATTATTTTATATTCATATTATTTTTTTCTTTTCTTTCACTTTCTATATATTCAAATAAAAAAAAGTCATAATTTTCTTTCCTTTCACATACTATCCTATCAAACAATTTAAATTATCACTTCATTTTGTACTATTTTTTCTTCTTCTTTTTCTTTTATTTTCCTTCCTAGACCAACATATCCTTAAAGAATAAAAAGTTAAATCAATCTTACCATTAAAATGTGTTCTCTCCGATTTAGATAAAAGACATAGGAAAGAAGTATAATTTTATATAAAAAGATAAAAATATTGACATATTGCTTCTTAGCCAAAGCTTACACTCCATAAAAATCAATCTTATTATTTTTTCTTCTTCTTTTTCTTTAATTTTCCTTCCTAAACCAACATATCCTAGAAGAATAAAAAGTTAAATCAATCTTACCATTAAAATGTGTTCCCTCCTATTTAGATAAAAGACATAGGAAAGAAGTATAATTTTATATAAAAAGATAAAATTATTGACATATTACTTCTTAGCCAAAGCTTACACTCCATAAAATTCAAACAACACCCCTTTTATATTTTGGAAGTCCAGTTTAGAATGTAAACTTCAAAAAATTCAAAAAACATCCTCTATATTTTGAAAAGCCAATATAAAGTGTAATTTTACATTTTGAATTGGACTTTTCAGAATATAAAAGGAGTGTTTTTTGATTTTTATGGAATGTAGGAGAAACATCATTACTTCTTACTTTCATTGATGTTGGTAGTGGTATCCGTTTGTTGTGTGGGGCCCTTGTTCTCTCAAATAATAGTTCATTGCTTGCTTCAATTTATAATTACTCTTGTTTTATATTTTTCTATCTTACAAAAAAGAAAAAAAAATCTTTTTTTAGATAAAAAAGTATGTTTCAAAAAATATTTTACTTAAAAATTAATTGGTGCACTTCATTCTTTAGTCAAAGGTATTTATATTATTTATACACATTTATTTTCTTTTATTTCACTTTCTATACAATTAAATGAGTGGGAAAAAAATAACTTTTTTTTTTATTTTCTTTCCTACTAAATAATCTAAAAAAAATATTTTATTCTTGTTTTTCTTCTTCTATTTTTCCTTTTACTTTCCTCCATAAATCAAACATAATCTTTGTATTTGTCCTTACACATAAAAGAATTATACATTTTAATTATTATAAAAAAATTAACAAATTATTCCATGTTATTTATCAAATTATAGCAATGCCAAGTTTTATTGAGTTGACTAACATTTTTTCTTAGGTTTTGTTTGCATAAACTTTTCCTTAAATATTTATAGGAAAATAAAATAAGAAAAATAAAATAAGATGTTCTTAAAGAAGTAAAATGATTTTATAGTGGGTTTGGGTTATATTCAATTTTTCAAGAATCAATTTCAATTTCAAGTTGAAAGGTAAAACAACTAATGGTTGCTTCCACTTTTTAAATTTTTCACCATGATTTTGAGGGTCAAAATCAATTTTAGTAATTATCCAAACACACCATTAGTTTCTCTACAAAGATAGTTTTAACTTATATATAAATTAATTTTTACTTATAAAAAATCATTTTATTTTTTTTCTATAAGAACTTTAATGAAACTTATTCAAATAAGGCCACCCATGATATTGTGCCAACTTACCAAAGCAACTCAACAAAAATTAACACTAATAGCTCTATCAATCGACAATCAGGATTGACCCAAGATATGTTTTGACCTAAACCAAATTTTAAGATGATGCCTTGTTAATTCAAGAATGTAAGATAAATTTTTGTGAGAATTGATACATTAGGAGATAATATATTTAATTAAAATTAATGATCAATTGATTCTAAATTTGATGTGAGTTGATAGATAAAAAATATTTAATTAAAACTACTTACTAATTGAATTTTGAGTGGGAGGAAGTAAAATAAAAGAAGGTCCTAAGAAAAAAACAACAACAGTGAACAATTTTCTCTCTTTTTATTGGAGGGGAGACTAAAGCAAAGGTTTTGTTTATGCTTGGACCGACCCTATTGGCAATAGGGGTGTTAAAGAAATTGAATCGAATTGAATCTTGAAGAAATAAACCAAATTGAACTATTTTAATTAAAAATTACAAAGAATTAAGTTAAACTGAACCAAAATTCAACTATTTTTATATAGGGGTAAAAAATCTCCTACTTCAAATAATAGTGAAAAAAATAATTTGATTCGGTTCAAAACAATTTAGATCAATTTAAAACATAATTCAATTCAAATTTGAGAAAACAATTCACCGAACCAAAAAAAATAGTTCAATTTAATTTAGGCGAATTACCTTCTAATTTAATTTAGCTCTCATGTAGTTCAATTTGGTTTAGCTTTTTTTAACACCCTAATCGGCAATAATCAATTTGTAAAAATACTAAGTCAAGGATTAAAATACAGAATATTTTAATGTAAAACTAAAACATGAAATAATTTGAAATATGTGAATCAAAATTTTAACCTACCAAAATCTTTAATTATTAGTAAAACTAAGAATCATGAAGAGGGGAAATATATGGTAGATACTTGTTATTGCTAATTTGGTCTATTTTTTAAACAAAGAAAATGTAATTTGATCTTGTCTAGTGTAATTTATACTTATTATGTAATATATTCAGAGGCACACGAAGGTTATAATTATATGACCTTTTATGGTAATCATAGTAATAGGACAGAGAAAAAAGATTATTTAAGTCACCAACTCCTTGTCAAAAGTGTCCAACCAGACCCAAGAATGAGAAGAGACAAACTGTGCCCACAGGGCCTCTTATATTTCCTCTTTAATTTTGGTGAATCCTCTTATGTTCCCTTTGATTTCATTCATTGTATTATTCCCACCTTTCTTTACCTTTGCAATTGAGTGTGCAGACCCTAAAGCACAATTCATTGCATAATTGCATTGAAATTTTGTCTCAAACCCTTTTCACCTAACAAAAAACTAAGGGTGGCGACAAATTTTAATAATGGTTGTTAGTACTTCCACAATTGGTGTAAAGTGTAACGCTCTATACTGAATTGTTAATCATAAGCTTTTCAATATAATCCTAAGAATTTAAATCTTTAAATGTCTAATGTCACGTAGAATAATTCAAAATCGACACTTGACAATACTATAACATTGTAACACAAGTTTTAACATTTAATTTTATCTGCCACTTCAACGATGGCTCATGAACAAAAGCACAAATTAACAATGAGATAAAGCAATGTTATACTCCATCAGCAGCCTCATGTATGGCTCACAAACAAGACCAAAATTAGTTTGGTAGGATTGTGCATTAAAAATGGCTTAGGCATTTATTTATTTGTCTTCAAAAAAGTATTCATTTAACAAATTAAGCTGTACCAAAATTTTATCAAAATATGCTTAAAATAACTTAAAAGTAATTTATACAAGTTCAAATAAACTTTAATTAAATAAGTAATCCAAACATCTTATTTTATCGTAAATAGATAATTGACAATACAATTGAGGCGAACATGTTTAAATAACTGCCAATTTATTTATTGAAACTGTTTACTTGAGATGAGAATGGAAGATTATAATGTAACCCCTCCTGCATCCTCATCAATGGCTCATAGGCAAAAACATTAACAAACGATGAGGTAAAGCAAAACTAGTTTGGGATTTAATTTATCAGACTGTGAGCATGTTTCAACAAAAATGACATAAATAAACTTGACATGCAAACCAGGGTACCAAACTCTAACAAAAGTCCAACAACGGGACAAAACAGAACAAGTAGATAATCTGGATCAACCTAAGGCAACTTCACGATCAACTCAAGGCATATGCTTTACTCATAGATCCAAGAGTGTTGGGAGCTTTGCCAGTTAGCAGGGCCCTCAGGGAACCACAATGCAATTTCCTTACGGGCACTTTCAACGGAATCACTTCCATGGATAACATTCCTACACAAGAACAAGTTTGTTAAACAATACTCAAAGCTCCCTTCTTATTAATCTATAAAATTCAAATAAAATATTGATCTAGAAGCACCTAAAGAAAGTAAAGAGCAATTTTGATAAACAATGACAAAATTACTAACATTTTTTTAAAATTTCAATGAATAATATAGTTACAGAACATGGATTCCTCGAAATCCACCCCCTTGTTTTAATTCTCTCATTAGTGATGCCATCTAACATATTGCAATTTTACAACAAGAAACACGAATGTGTACCAAATTAAAAATCAAAGAACAAAAAAGGTCACCAAAGACCACATAAGTAATAACTAAATTAGAAAAAAGAGCAATCGAAACATATTCATATTCATGCAGCTGAAACAAAAGATTTGAAAAAAAAAAAATTGTTTGAACAATGAGATTGTGTCTATACCTTCCAATGTCAATAGCAAAGTCACCACGAATAGTTCCAGGCTCAGATTGAGCTGGGTTTGTGGCGCCAATAATCTTTCGGCCAGTTGTGACAACATTCTTACCCTCCCAAATCATGGCAACAACAGGGCCAGAAATAATGTAATCCACCAATCCACTGAAGAAAGGCTTGGCAGATAAATCAGCATAGTGCTTCTCAGCAAAAGGACGGTCCACAGTAAAAAGTTTCAAACCTGAAACCAAATAACACCAAACAGTTTCAAAATTGAAAAAATCATCAATAACTGTTGCCAAACCAAAATTTGGGGTTGATAATCACGGAAAAAAGAAGACTTCAATTTCAAATCTAAAACAACGAATTCATCATGCATATAATGTCTAGGTAAGAAAACAACTCTAACATTTGGGGGAAATAGGAGTTATGGTGTTTTTTCTTAATCAAAGACGAAAATTAGTATGATACGATGTATTTAACCAAAGACTACCTTTCAAGTAGAAACCCTTCTTCTCAAATCTGCTAATAATCTCGCCAATCTGAAACAAAACCACTTTTCAGTCAAATATTACTAAACTTTAAATCACATGCATGAACCTTAAACTCAAAACACGTACAGCTAAAACCAAACCATCGACTCAGAAAATCTCATCAATACAATCATCGACCCATTTTCTGAAAAGCCATAAATAGCAAACCCATCTTCTCAAAACTCAAAATTCCCCAAGTATCCAAAAACTCGTCACTAAAACAGTCATCGACCCATTTTCTGAAAATCCAAAAATAGCAGACCCATCTTCTCAAGACACAAAATTTCCCAAAGCCCAGTTCAGAATGAGCAAGCACACAAAAAAAGAAGAAGAGATTATTA